>MNCI01021389.1:154274-193605 GCA_015680685.1 Gnetum montanum
CCTTCAGGAGTAGCGTTAGAATTAGAACACATCATACACCTCATCTAGACTAAACCATACGTGACATATGCAAAACTAGTCTAGATGGGAAGATAGCGAACTACGACCTAAGGCTAACTATCTAGGTGCCACAACTAGTCCATCTGCGGAGTTCGACCGGATCGTGCGTGCGACGCTCGTTTCGTATGGTTGAGTGTAGGGGTACCTCGCCACTCATCAATATATAAATAAAAATCAAATTTTATTTTAAAGTCAACGCCATTGAAAAGCACGTTCATGTGTAAAGTAGAAAGAAAAGTGTATATGTTATATGTGTATGTTATATGTATTATCTTTTCACACTACCTTGCGTTTTCTTCCATTGCCTCTCTGGTTGATGAGTGGTTTAGTAGTCCAACACCCAACCATATGAGATACGAGTGTCCACGCATAGCCCAGTCGAATTCCATGGACAAGGCAATGTAGTTATGCTAGGAATTGGTTTAAGTATGCAATCACTATCTTCCCACATGAGCTAGTCAAATCGATGCATATGGTTTAACTTACAATGAGGTGTATGATGTGTTGGTGTTGTAGAGCCATATTACTCCTAGTGAACATAAGGTAAATGAAGTGGTTTCTAAGTCTAACAAATAAACAAATCTAATCTAGCTTATGCAATGGACATCTGTTCTTGATTCTCCATACACGTCTTGGACTCATGTAATCATTACTAGGATTACCAAATATCTCGCTCCTGGGTGAACCAAGTAACAATATTACTGGGTTATCAAATGATCACACTTAATGCTTGGAATCAATCATATCCATTCCACTTAACAACAAAAATAGTAAAGTTCATGGAAAAGTAAATTAGTAACTAAGAAAGCAGTAAACATTATACTAAGTCAAAGCAATAAACATTAGTTTAAGTAAACAATAAAGAAATCTAAGTGATGTTGCAATGATGCAAAGTAATCTCAATCTTTATTTCCATGCATGAAACGTGTTTGAGTACATTCCACTTGAATAAAGACTTTATTTAATCACTTAACATCACACTGCATACATACACTCCTAAGTGCTAAGTGCTAAAATCAAGAAAACAAATTGAAAGAATTTTGCTAAGGTTGGAATGAAACTGTATGTAGACCATGCACCTAAATGTTGTATTTATAGGCCTGCATACATTTGCGATATCGGATACGCGACATTGTAGATTATGCCCTAATATTGGGGATCTGATATGGGATGCCTGATATCATAGTCAGTCAAAATTTGGATTTATCATATCCCCATGATTAACTGAAAACTTATCTTTGAGTTAAAACAAAATGAGAATAGAGCTCCTTACAAAATTAGAAGGTAGATTCACATGACACTAACCACTATATACATGACTCTCTAATGCCACAATGGAGTTTACAAAAATGACACAAATCATGACAACTTTACAAATAAAAAAACAAAATCTAGCGAAGCTGGATGTAGCCTTATGTTCTTTCAGGTGGCAATGGCTCTTCAATTGATTGTTCCCCCTTATCATCAGGCTTTTGGAATTTGTATCAATTTAGGAGCACCTAAAGTTTTTCTTCTTCCGTTATGGGATTATGAGCTCTCCAGGTTAATGAACCAATGTTTGATGAAATTAGCACATCCCATGGGCATGATAGCTATGGAAACATCTAGTTTACTTTGACATACCAAGTTGCAAACAGTATTCTCTCCTCCTCAAATGCTCTGGCCTTCTCTCAAAGTTCATGATAATCAATCAATCTCCTAGCCAAGTTTGCTGCAACATCGTTTTGCCCATGGTAGCCAGCCTTTAATACTTCTAGTTCAAAGTTTGCCACTTAGAGTTTTTGTACGACATCTTTACAATTCACAAACTCTTTTTTGTATAACGCATATGTGGCCACTACTTGTTGTGCTAGCTCATTTTTGGGCCTCCATACTGTTAACATGGTCAAGTTAGCATAAAGGAGATTAGCTAACACCATGTACTCTTTTAGGTCCTTAGGTCTTTATTCTTCACTTTGCTTGGTGGACAAGGGCATAGTTGTCTAGAATGGGTTGCTAGTCATGATTCTATGCTGAAATTGTGCTAATTCTAGCCTTTGCCATCTGGATTTCTTTCTCATGTATATGCTTGTACATGCACATTTGGTCACGAAAGTGTCCCTTGAGCCTTTCATGTTTTTTTCCTTGTTTTTCCATGCACCAATTTCAATGGCTGATTTTTGTCGGATGGTGTGTACCTCCTGCATAGAGAGGATCCTATTTTCTCTTGCGAGGTGGCTCGTATTCTAGTTGACCCTCACTAGTTGTTCTCTTAACTGGTGGATGCTCTCCTCTAAGATGTTTTTCTACTTCTCTATAGTGGTCAACCTTATGTTATCAGCAGCAAGT
The DNA here is from genome assembly GCA_015680685.1 of Gnetum montanum. Lineage (NCBI taxonomy): Eukaryota > Viridiplantae > Streptophyta > Gnetopsida > Gnetales > Gnetaceae > Gnetum > Gnetum montanum. The sequence goes on from MNCI01021389.1 coordinate 156,663, forward strand.
TATTTATTTTCCTCTTGTACCATGGTAAGTGCCTTAACATGTGCATACATCTGTGCTTCAACTATTGAGGCATTCCATACTACTTTCTCCTTCTCTATTATCATCATTTTATTTTTCTTGATCAGGTATGCTATTTGCTCTATTCTGAATTACTCTATTTGATCAAGTGCAACAAATTGTGTGGGATCTCTTCGTTCAACTCTCAGAGCTGCGAACTCTTCTTGTAATCTTAGAATTTCTACCTTTGCATGCTCTACCCTTATCTCTGCCATGACCAGTTTTCCCTTGGTAGTAATGAGTTCAAATTGTATTGCAGTGACATCATTGGGGATGTCAAAAAGTATTATCATTACTTGCCTTGTATGCAATAGTCTATCAAGCACACCCTCATGATTAACAGGAGTCATCAAGGTTCCGGCTAGCATTTGAGCATCTCTAACTCCAATTAGATCTACCAGTGGTGCAACAGGTACATTAAAGGATTTCTTAATGTGATCAGTGATCACCTCTATTTCTCCCACTGCATCTTGGTGCTGCATTACCACAACCATGGCTCCTTCTCTAGTCTTTAACATCACTTGGAACAATGCAGCGTTCCTAGAGATCTATTGTGAGCCTTGTACCTCTCCTCCTAACTATAATGAAATCTTTCCACTTGCTGGATCAGCTAAAACTGTGGGGTCTAATGGCACTATCAATAACTCTATATAGATTGGCGTCTTCCCTTATTTCCCAACTAATTATTTCTGCAATATATTACAGATGATTTATCGATGGTCGGTAATCTTGCGACAACGGCAGTGGAACTTGCTATTGTTGCTACTGCTATTGCTCTTGTTATTGTTATTGCTGCTATTGTTTCTCTTATTATTGCTCTTGCTCTTGTTCTTCACTCTGATCTTTTCCGAGTGGCATTGGTTTAAGCAATTTAGCATATGAATCATTTTGGGCTCTCCTGGGAACATCATTGGTATATCCTAAGATTTTGACTTGCTTGCACAACTTTCTGATAAGGTAAGGGAATGGCAATGTTGGCTTCCCCACCTTCTTTTCTTCAAATTACTTCTATAATTTCATAAAATAGAGTTGTGTGAGTTTGGCATTGTATTTGCCCATCAAAATTACACTTGCTCTAGTAGCATAAGTAGATAATCTATTGAGTCCTTTAGTTGGGAACAAGTGATAGGTGCCAATTTTGAAGTAAATTCTTTCTTCAAGAGTTAGCTCATTGTAGCCCTTATTTTCTTTATCATATGCTAGTTTCAGCCATAGTTTTCTAGTTTCAGAATTAGATTGGGTGGACAGATGTGCTAACCTTGCCTCTTTGCTGGGTATATTCAGAGCTTCTACAATTGCCTTGATCAAGAATGAAATTGAGTCTCCTTTAATGTTGACAATAGTTCCCTCTTATTTATTGTGCCAAAACTGATAAGTCTATCCAAGGTACCATTCATCATTCTGTGATAGTGTTGGGCATAGTGGTGATGCTTAGAGTTGCATCCTTACCGCTTTAGGAACAAATTCCATTAACGGGCAAAAGTTCATCTCCACAATGACTATGGTTAGGATGGATCTTTCTTGGATAGTGTGAAGGTAGTCTTGTGACAACGTTAGGCGTTGTCCTCGCACTTATGGTTCCTTTGCCTCTCCTTGGGCCATTGTCATGTAGCAAAAGTGTCTTGATGAATGCTGAACAATGGGGCTTCCTACTCCTCATATTCTAGTTCTTGTCCTTTGGTTTGGCCTCTACCTTGGCCTCTTGGTCATTTACTTGCTCCTTGTAAGGGTCCTCCTTATGCTCCTCTTTTTAGGACCATCTACAATCATCAAGGAATTGGGATTACTATGGTGTTTACATTTATTATTAATGGTTTCACACCTCGCTCATACCCTTAGTTTTATTAAGTTCTTAATTGATTAGGATTGTAGAGTTAGGAAATTTTTTATTTTTATTTTTTGTAAAAAGTACCCCATAGGTATTAATCTCTTATAACCCTTCACAATTGTCTAATTTGTTCTTATGTATGGCTCATGATGATGGTTATGGTTTCTTAAGAATATTATTTGAGTGTTTTGGCATTAATATGATTAACTATTCATTTTAAAATTTCAACTATCTCTTCATACTTACCCTTAAAGTACTTTCCAGGCATTAGAATTTTCAAAAAAATGGGCTTAGATTTTCCTCACTAGCACCCACACACCCCTCCACATCCTCCCCCCCCCCCCACAATGAAGGTGAGGATTCCATGATCAAATAGGTTTAAAAAGCATGAAAATTGAAGCAATATTGATCAATTTATGGCTTAGGAAAACTAGGAGGTTAGAGCTCAGATCATAAAAGAAAATTAAAAAAATCTCCCTTGGCTCAAATGAAAAATGGTGAAAAATTTTCTAAGTATCCACCAATATATATAGGTTTTGTGGAACCCGATATTGGGGAATCGACATCAGAGCCTAAGAAATTTCACTTTTCATGAGTGGTTAATGAAAAAAATTGATTCTTTTGGACATTTGGAAGGTTTTAGGGTTGCTCATGGAAATATGCATATTTTTGTCAAAAATTCATCATTGGAAGTTCATAGAGAAGGAATCTCGGGCTATGAAAGTTCATTAGATGGTTAAGAAGGGTAATGGATTCATGTGTTTAGAATGAATAGTGTAAATGATATGGGAAGTGTTTATTGATGTTTGGAAGGTTCAAGATGATGTGAAATTACTTGGCAAGTATAAGATACAATAGTTATACAAGTGGATCTCCCCAAAGTAGGCTCTAGCCCTTAATGCCCTTGTATAACCACACCTAAAAGTGTTCTTAGACACTTAATGAGTTGATTGTAATGCATACATGTTTAGCAAAACACACATGTTAGTACCACCAAATTTGGAAAATAACTATATGTTAGAAAAAACCATAAGTTATGACTATTCAAACTGATGAGCGGCGAGATACCCCTACACTCAACCATACGAAACGAGCGTCGCACGCGCGATCCGGTCGAACTCCGCAGATGGACTAGTTGTGGCACCTAGATAGTTAGCCTTAGGTCGCAGTTCGCTGTCTTCCCATCTAGACTAGTTTTGCATATGTCACGTATGGTTTAGTCTAGATGAGGTGTATGATGTGTCCTAATTCTAATGCTACTCCTGATGGCAGTGGAAAATAATATTTAACTAAATCTAAGCTAAGAGGAAAAGGGTAAGAAAATCTAATCTAGCCTAAGTGCGACGAGCAACCGATTCCTTGATCAACCGTACACATCTTGGACTTCGTGCACGACTGCCACTGGGACTACCAAGCATAGGCCTAGGTACGCCACTGGGATTACCAAGCGCAGACCCCAAATACGCCACTGGGTTACCAAGCGTAGATCCCCCTAGCTACACCACTAGGCTACCAAGCAGTCACACTTAAATGCTCGTAATCAAGTCGTACTCGTTCCGCTTCTAGGAGTTTAGGGTTGAGAGACTAATCGCGATAAGTAACCGATTCCTTAACTAGCCGTACACACCCGTAGATGCTCGTAGTCAAGTCGTACTTACACCGCGCTATGAAAGCAATAAATAACATGAAATAAATAACAATAAATAAACTAAGTGAATGCTGCAATGATGAAGTAATCTCGATCTTTATTGCCGGTCATGTGCGTGTCCAAGTACGGCACACTCGAATAAAGACACCGTACAATCACATTCACCACACTGCGGGCAGACACGGGAAAATTCTAACTCTGGAGGGATCAAACTGCCAGAGCTTCGCTACACTAAAACTCGGATGTGAAATGAGGGAGAGCCGCCTCTTATTTATAGGAATTGCGGCTGGGGGAAGGACGCGATATCGCGTACGCGATATCGCAGCCCATGATACATCGCGACTCTGATACAACAGGGGTGCCTTAACGTGGGTGCCTTATCGTGGGTGCCTTAAGGCGACCGCCAGCACTATGAGCAATTCAGGTCTCATCACAAACAATGAGATGAGATGGACTTAGAAGGGATTGCAGAAATCAGGATGTGAGGTGTCTTACCATAGGCATAATGAATTTTTATGTTTTATTAGTAGTTAGAGTAATCACTAACTTTTCTGTCCAAGATTCAAACCAAGTCCAAACCACCATCTAGTGACATCACATCACTTCATCTCTTAGGATTACAACTATAAGACTATCAATGTTGCAAGGAGTACCATAACTTGGCGTATTGTTCAAGGGAGGAGTTTATTAATGGCACTTGTTTGTTTTTTAGATTTCTGAGAAGGCACCTACCTTAAGGCATTAGTAACATGTCTTTCTAATGGGACCCCCAGAAATTTATTATGTGCTCTTTTATTTTATGTGTGTCAACCTTTTTAAGTTAGCACTTATTTTACTCTTACTACCATTTTCCATTAGATCTACAAGGATATAATACAACCTTAACAACATGATAAAATTCACAATAGTAATACAAAAGAATCCAGAAATTCCCTTGATGTCATGCCCTTTTCATTCCCACTTGGTTCTTCACTTGTCTATCCAGGCATAATGATCACAAGTTCATTTTTAGTTGTATGAAGAAAAAGAATATCATAATGGCCATGGTAAGAACCTTTTATTAACAAGATGGATGGATGGATCGTGTGGGCTGACTGTTCAAATAATTAGTCCCTTATGACTTGATATGATAGAGAAATCTTCATCTTATTGGGCTACATCTTGCCTTTATTCAATGTGTCTTATTAGTAATCAAAATTATTTACAAAGGGTTTGAAAACAAAGTATAAAAGAAATGAAAAAGATGGTAAAAATTGTGAAAATTTTAAAAAATGAAAAATGTTAAAAGAATAGAAAATGTGAAAGAATCAAAAGATATTAAAGAATGTCAAAAATTTAAGAAATGAAAACTATCAAAGAATAAGAAAAGATTAAAAAATATGAAAAATAAAAAGAACATGAAAATTCAGCATGGTACCTATGGCTCTAGATTTACACTGCCATGACTATCATGAAGATCCTGTAAATTAAAGATAGAAGAAGTAGAAGACTAGTGGGTAGTTTGGGTAGTTTCTTTTGAATATTCATAATATGGTTTGACTTGTTGGATATTAACAAGAATAAGCTTATGTGGACTAGATGGGTGGTGAATATGTAAGGCACCAGATGGATAAGTGATGTGCATAATGTATGCTCCCTCCTAAAGTGTTTGAAATTTAACTTTTTGGGATAAATGATGAGGATTATAATAGAGGACCTTGTTACCCAGTTGTATGGTTACATTCCTTATCCATGAATCATGCCTATGTTTGGAGTAGTGCTTATGGTCTTCACTACCCATGAGTGCTACTAGCCAATTCTCATCTAAAAGATTCATATTCATTAGATATTCCTTTTAGGCTAAACTCAAATTAAGGTCATGTTCATTAGTAGTAGCTAAAGTGCAAAGCTTTGGCTAGATTGGAAGTGTTGGGAAATTTCTATAGACAAAATCATATGGGGTGTACCCTATAGGTAGTTTCTAGGATGTCCTATATGTCCACAAAGCATTGTTTAATTTTGTACTCCAATCCCATCTAAATCTACTAACCATCATAGTGAGTATTCTAGTAATTTCCCAATTAGTGACTTCAACTTGACCATTTGCTTGTGGATGATATCGTGTTATTAGTTTATGGTTAACCCTAAGTTGTTGCATAAGTTTCTTAAAAGTAGCATTGGTGAAGTGGGTTCCATTATCTAAGATTAGCATTTTGGGTACTTCAAATCTATTCACCACATGTTGAAAAAGCTTGGTAGCTGTCTTGGCTGCATAGTCCTTTACTGTTGCTGCCTTTGCCCACCTTGTGTAGTAATCCACAGTCACAATAATATACACTTTTCCCTTTCATATAAATTGAATGGACCTTATACAATCAGTTCCCTAAGTATCCAAAGGCTCCAATAGCTATATCCGGTGTTATGGCCCTTCATATCTAACTGCAATTCCTCCATCTCTTTGGCATCATTTGCAAGATTGTGTAAAAATGTGGATGTGTCTGAATAGAGTAGGCCAAAAGTAGCTTGCCATCAGTAGTTTGAGTTCTGTTCTACACCTTGCATAGTGGCCACCACATTGACATTCATGAGCATCTTGTAAAACTCTCTACCGAGCACGGTCTAGCACACACCATCTAACGAGCCCATTTACATAGATCTTGTACATATTGCCATTGATTCCCATGTAGCATTTGGCTCTATGAAGGAATTGCTCACGTTGTTTCCTATTCCATTTAGCAGGAAGCTCTTGTGTTGTGAGATAAGTCAGGTACTCTGTAGTCCATGGCATTCTTGTTGAATTTACAACCTTTACTATTCTAGTAAGTAGATCCTCATCGAGGAATTGGTCTAATAAAGGTTCTACTCAATTGTTTGAATCCCATTTCAACCTTGATAAATGATTAGGTACTATGTTTTCTATCCCTTTCTTATTAATCATTGTGATGTTAAACTCTTGAAGAATCATAAGCCATCTTATCACTCTAGTTCTAACTGCTAGCTTGTTCATTAAAAATCTTATGGCACTATGATTAGTGTGGACATAGATTTGGTAAATAAGCACATAATGTCTAAAGTTTTCAAGTGTGTACACCACAACCATCAACTCTTTTTTAGTTGTGGTGTAATTTATTTGTGCTCTACTGATGGTCGTGTTGGCATAGTGTATGTAGTAAGGTGTCTTTTGATTATCAAGTTGTATCAGTATTGCACCAAGCACATAGTTGGAGGCATTAGTCATGATATGAAAAGGTCTTAGCCAATCTAGAGCTTTGAGGATTGGTGTCTCAACTAGCTTTTGCTTCAAGGCTTTAAATGCCTTTTCACTTGACACAGTCCACTTGAAGGGTGCATTCTTCTTTGTGAGTTCTACAAGCAGTTTGGCTATCTTTAAAAAGTTTTCAATGAATCTCATGTAGTATCCCGTATGACCTAGAAAGGATCTTACATCTTTCACTGTCTATGGCTGTTCAATGATATTTTGGATGACTCTAATATTTTTAGAATCTACCTTTTTACCCCTCTGGGATATTTTGTGTCCCAACACTATGCGTTCCTAGACCATGAGATGGCTCTTTTGCCAGTTGAGCTTCAAATTAGTTTCAACACATCTTTTAAGTACTTGCTCTAACTGGTCTAATGCTTATTTGAAACCCAATCCATATGTGGAAAAATCATCCATAAAATCTTCAACATTATTGCCTATCTGCTTCTAGAAGATACTTAAGACTAGTCTTTGGAAGGTTGTTGGTGCATTACAAAAACCAAAAGGCATTTTCTTGTAAGCAAATGTTCCCCATGGACTCATGAACGTGGTCTTTTCTTGGTCTTCAGATGCAATGTGGATTTGATTGTATCCACTATACCCATCAAGAAGACTATAATACTCGTGTCCTGAAATTGTGTCGAGGACCTGATCAACAAATGGCAAGGGGAAGTGATCCTTGAATGTGGCTAAGTTCAACATCTAGAAGTTGATGCAGATGCACCATTTTCCTTCCTTCTTTGGAACTATCACCAATAGACTAACCCATTCACTATCTATAATAGGATAGATGAATCCTGCCTTTAGCAACTTTTCAAATTCTTACTTGACTACCTTAAGTTTAGGATTGAGTCTTCGTTGAGGTTGGTGTTTTGGTTTGACTACAGAATCAGTGTAGCTTCGGTGTTGACAAATTCGTGGATCAATTCTTGTGATCTCATCATAAGACCATGCGAATGCTATAGGCCATCTATTGAGCACTTCTAGTAGTTTCTTCTTCTGCTCATTATTTAGGTTGACATTGATAATCACTAGCTTCTTGTTGTTTACGAGTGCATATTCTAACATTACCAGTAGGGCTTTCAATTCTAGCAATTCTAGTTCTATTATGTTTAGGATCTCCAAGTGTCCCTAGTCCATGTCCTCTTCTTGATTATTTTAAGGTAAGAGTGTCTTTTTTTTTAAACTATTCCAACTTATCTATTTTTGTAACATATGTACTAATAATTTGTTCCTTTGGTTCCATGCACTTGTTAGATTAAGTTTCTTCACTTGTAATCAACCACTAAGTGCCCTCTTATTGGGTGGTTGCTGCATATAGACAATTTTTTACACATCTTATTTTGACACATCTATTGCATGCTTTAGTTTCCTCTCATTTGATATCCCAGATCTTTTACATGCAATGGCACTTGTTATCACTGTATGCAATACATGAAACTCTTCATCATTGTATGATTTCAACTTTATCTTCCTTGGAAATTCTCCCTTGTTTTTCCCCATGTGAATGACTAGGAAATTAGTAGGATAAGACTAGCCACTGATAGCAGTAATCACTTCATCTACTTGCCCAAGTGAAATTGTGATTGACTAGTCTGTAATCTCTAAGAAAATGTTACTTTTCTATGGTGGTGGAAAGTTCCAGGCCAGGTACATGTCTTGAAATATTAGGTTTACTCCATACCTAGAATCTAATAGAGCTTTGCATGGTTTTTGTCTTGTTATTTGGAGATAAACCAAGGGACTTTTCGGATCAGTTCTTTTTTGTGGAAGAGCTCCTGCCTTGATCCAATTAGTTGTGGTCTAACTGAGCACGAAAGTTGTGACGTTAGAACTTGATGAAGTAGGAAGCTTGCTATGTCAAGAAGGACTTGATGTAGAGGGGGTGAAATCAGACATATTCCCCATCTTGTGATTCTTTTCTAGACTTGTTTGGAAGAATGGACATTTCTTGGATTAAGTCTCATAGGTGATCATCTCCTCATGCACATTAACTACCCTTGTAGCACTCTTTGGTTGGGGTTGTGATGATAATTTCTCCTACATAATAGAAGGTGGCACTAGTGGTAGAGGATTTAGGTGTTGAGTAGAATGACTAGCTATCTGTGGATGCACATATAAGTTGGGATTAGTCCTTAGTGGTATCAATTTGTGGTATTTTGCTGGATAATACTATAGGGTCTGAACAGTTGCATTACCAGGTGATACTAGATGTTGGACAAAATATCCATACAAATTTGGTTATTTATATGGATATTGTTAACAAGGCAGTTGCATAACCCATGATTGAGGTTATTGCCACTACTGATAATAGTGCTCCTATGGCTATGGCAAAGCTGCACTAGGATAAAATATTTGTTGAAGGTTATGTCAGTAGTTACCTTGAGATTAAGCTAATCATTTGGGCACTTTTCTTTTAACAAATTTAGGATTAAGTGCATATGCCCTTGTCTCTTGGAGATGTGTCATGACTGGAGAACACCCCTTGGGATGTTCGTACTGACACAATGCAACCTTTCTTATCTATGGAGCTGGTGTATGAGCACTCAGCCACTAAAGAAACTTTACCTTTTTATTCAAACTCTTTCTTTTTCCTCTTGTCTTTGCCTTTTTTGAAGGCTTTCTTCATTATTTCCTCCATAATCTTTAATGTAGCTGTAAATTTCTCATCAACAGAATCCCACAATTTCTCTACTTTAGTTGCAATCTCACTTATAAACTTTTGGATTGGTAGAGTCTTTTTTTGGATAGCCTGATCCAAGGTTTACTTCTCTTGTGTTTCACAAACTCATGCATTTCTTTTTCAAATTAATGGATCTCTATTGTACTCTTCAGTTGATTCCCTTTTTCTTAGCTCACCTTTCTTTTTTGCTACTTGGTCAATTAGTCTTTGAATGCGATAGACAAACTTTTCTAATGATCTTCCTTGGGTGTAAACCCTAAGGATCTCTTTGGTTTTACTTTGCATCCCATCTACGATGTGCCTGAGCTATTCCTTTGATGAAAATCTATGGCTTGGACACCTATGTAATAGTGAATAGTATCTGCCCATTACCACATCAAGGGTCTCATGAGTCCCTTGCTTCCATCCATGAATTTGTTTTCTTAAATTTGACACTCGTGAATAGGTTTGGTACTTGTCATTAAATATTTCAAGCATGGTACTCTAGCGTCTAATGGATTCAGGTTCCAATGACTTGTACCAGCTCTCTACCTCCTTCACAAGTGTTCTTAGAAATAGCTTCAACTTTTGCCAATCACTTTTGTTGTTTTGGAGGGCATAGGCATCATGAAAAGCTTAAAGGTAATGTTGTGGATCAACGTTGTAGCCACCTTCAAATCTTGGCATATTGTTCATGTTGAGCAATTTGATTTGACTATCCCTCATGTGCCTGGTTGGTATGTGGATAGCAACGTAGATGTTTATCATGCTTCAAGTTGCCATAAGGGTTTCATCATCATGGTTGGGTTCATATGATCTTTTGTACCCATGACCCTATTTGTGCTCATACCTTTATTGATCCTCTCTTCAATCCCTTTGTCTCTTTTGTTCATATTCTTCATCTTTTGAATCAGAGTATCTTGAATATCAATCATGATGATCATGAGTCCATCTTTCTTCCCTATCATAGTCTGGATACTTATGTCATCTCTTGTTAGAGTCCTTTGATGACCATGATGAGGTAGATGAGGTAGTAGGAGAACGGTGTCAACTTGTTCTCTTTTCATGACTCTTGTATCATTCTTTTTAGGATTTGGTAGGAACCTTTGACCTTAAGTCCTACTTATACCTTAAGTTAGTAGCCTCCCCCTTATGTGTATCTGCCATAGTGGAATGAAGTTGGACTTTGACATGTCCTTCAAGTCTGATGGTAGGTGTTTTTGAAGGTTCCTCATCGTTTTGGTGGAGTTGTTCTGAAATAAATGCATCAAAATCAAGTTCTTCTAAGACAAAAAAAGTGTTGACTTGCTTCCCATTACTGTGTGCATGTTTGATCTCCATGGCAGCATCTCTCCTCATCTACTCCTTTGTGGGTTCATAGGGTCTTGTCATGTACTGAGTCATATGATACCCTTTCCAGATCTAGTCCAACTGCATTCCCCTTAAGGCACTTTGAAGCATGTTAAGTGCTACACATTCTAGAGATAGGACTATGGTGCCTTGCATGTCCCTCCACCTCATTTGATTGTCTTGATGGGAGATGAGAGTAAAGTCTGGATGGTAAGGATCAGTGTGAGCATAAGTGATTCTTGTCTGCATTAACATCCCCCATTCTTCTTCATTAATAATTCTATCAATGCTTCTTGTCTCCTTGGCAGGTGATGGTTAGTCTTTGTTTAAAGCCAAATTTTATATTTTTACACATTATATGTTAAGTGTGCTTTTCTTATGGTTGTAAGGTTTGACTTTATGTTTCAGATATAATGAACTTTGAGAAATCAATTATTGAGCATACATTGATGTGTCCTAGGCAACAACACCAATGATAAGTGGTGAAGCAGTCCAACACCCAACCATATGAGATATGAGTGTTCGTGCGCAACCCGATTGAATTCCATGGACAAGGCAATGTAGTTATGCTAGTAATTGATTTAAGTTTGTGATCTTTGTCTTCCCACATGAGCTAGTAAAATCGATACACATGGTTTAACTCACAATGAGGTGTATGATGTGCTAATGTTATAGGGCCATATTACTCCTAGGGAACATAAAGTAAATGAAGTGGTTTCTAAATCTAAGTAACATTAAACAAATCTAATCTAGCCTATGTGATGGACATCTGTTCCTGATTCTCCATACACATCTTGGACTCATGTAATCATTACTGGGATTACCAAGTATCTCGCTATTGGGTGAATCAAGCAATAATACTACTGGGTTATCAAACGATCACACTTAACACTTGGAATCAATTGTATTGATTCTGCTTAACAACAAAAATAGTAAAGTTTGTGGAACAATAAATCAGTAACTAAGAAAGTAGTAAACATTATACTAAGTCAAAATAGTAAACATTAGTCTAAGTAAATGGTAAAGAAATCTAAGTGATGCTGCAATGATGCAAAGTAATCTCCATCTTTATTTCTGTGCATGAAACATGTCCAAGTATATTCCACTCAAATAAAGACTCTATTCAATCACTTAACATCACACTGCAGGCATATACTCCTAAGTGCTAAGTGTTAAAATCAAGAAAACAAACTAACAAAATGTCACTAAGGTTAGAATGAAACTGTATGTGGACTTTGCACCTAAGTGTTGTATTTATAGGCCTACACATGTCTGTGATATCAGATACATGACTTCATAGCTTGTGCTCTAATATCAAGGATTCGATATCGTGGCTTTGATATTGGATGCTTAATATCATAGCTAGTCAAAATTTGGATTTATCAATGGTGCTTCTTGTCTATTACATATGTTTGTCGTTTGGTTTTGCAGTCGTCATTTTTTTGAAACCATATTCCATCATGTTTCTCAAAAGATGGTTTTTTGCCCTTTCTTTTTTATTTTGAAAAAACCTCAACACCTTAAAGATTTGGCCTACGATCTGCAAAACCAAATAGATTGCCGCCAGAGACAGGAACTGAAAACTTAGACCTGTGATCTGCAGAAACAAAACCAAGAACTGCAGAAAAAGTGTTAGGGTGAAAGTTTGAATTTTTTGCAGGGTTAAGGCTAGAAAAATAATCCTAATTTTTGTTACGAAATTTGCTGCGATTGAGCCTACAGTTTAGCCTAGGATTTGTCTATTGTTGTTGTTGATGTTGTTGTTTGGATTTTTCTTACTGCTATTGGGGATTTTGTTGTGATTTTTTCTTGGAATTTTTCTTTGATTTTTTCTATGAATTTTTCTACTGTTGCTAGGGATCTTTTCTAGGAACATGCTGCAATTGCTGGGAGGCAGAGGATTGTTGATCAACGGGATCAGGGGGGAATGGGCATTTGCGCGAGGATCTCTCTAAGATCTTCGTGTTTGCCAATTTGAACCCTGGTTTCGCTGAAAAGAGAAGTTTTTGGGTATGGCTCCACAATCCTTGAGCCAATCTCCAAACTTCAAGAAAGTGACGTCCCATTCTTGATGCACGGTGTTTTTACAGACCTCTTTGATAGTAGGAATAGGGTCCAGTCTGTCAACCTCGGCTTCAGAAGCAAATTTTTGCTGTGCATCTGCTTTCCTACGGGCCTCCTTATGAATGTCGAAATGCAGACGTTCATTAAGGAAAGCCTCCTCCAGTTTCTTCATGCAGGCTTGCATGAGAGCATTCTGGAAGGTAGTTGGCTATTGAATGCAGGAAATGCACTCAACCAGCTTCTGTACAGCATTGTGTGGAAAAGATTCTATTTTCTACCGATGCACATCAACAGAAGTTGTCTCTGCCTAGAGATAGGATTCTTGGAGCCTAAAATTATGCTCCTACTGCAAGGAAGTAAAGTATTTTTTGAAGGAGAGCATCTCCTTAGGGAGCTGAGGCCTTTAATTTAGGCGCCACAATGCGTAAGCTGTGAATTTAAAGTTTTTCACTATGAAGTTGTTCAATATGCACCTTTGTCCTCTCTGCGCGATCGGTGGCAGCGAGGTGTTTACGAAATCTTCTTTGTCACAGATTGGATCATCTCTTCCAAGATCGTAGGAATTGATGAATCATCTAAGGGAGTGGGGTTGGCGGATTGAGCTTCACAAATTTTCTACTGAAGTTTAGCACATTATTTTTGTGCTAAAGCCAGCTGCTTTTGGCATTGAGAAAGCAGCTGTCGCAGATCATCAACTTCATGTTTGGACTTCCAAAAAGCATCCAAAAATGCATCAATGGAGTTAAAAAGATCATCGTTGGTTGGACGGTTGAAAAAACAAGGACCTGAAATTGGGTTCCTGTCTTGATCCGATGGAGAATTCGATGGAGAACTCAGCATATGAGATCGCTTTTGTGCAAAAGCTCGCAGAAGGACCAGAAGTTACCTCTTACTGGGAAATAGCAAGAGATGATTGGTCGAAAGAAAAGGATTGTTGACCTGCAGAGCTCATTTTTTGTCAGGCACCAAGATAGACAAAAAATTTTAGGGTTAGCTGAAAAAATTTTGTGGTTCTTTGGGTAGCTCACAAAAATACGAGTTAGAATGGAAAGAAAGCAGAGAATAAGAAGAAAAATTTTTAAAGAAACAAAAATTGAATAAGGCTCAAACTTGACATGGACAAACAAAGCAAGAAACACAAAACGTTTTCGGGGAGTTGCATCCCTCTTCAGTATGTTTCAGCAATGGATGTACAAAGTGAAAAAGCCAAAAGGTGCTCTTCTTAAAGAAACCCTAGCTTTGACTAGAATAATTTAAAAACTATGGATGAGTTCAAAAATTAAACCAGCCCCACTCGTTTAAGCTGAAGTGGGGGTGGGGGTTGATCACTTGAATTTGTTTCGAACAAGCAAGGATTGCAGCTTTTTAGGATTTCGCCAACATGAGATCACTTCTGGAATGGCGTTCTGGAGTGTCGAATCTTTTTGGTGAAGCTGACAAAGTATAGGATTTAGGAGTGCCCTCACGTTCAAGGATTTAGTAGAAGGACTGAAATTCATTTTGAAGACAAGAGGGGTCCGTTTTCAATGAACGCCATGACTATGATGAAGTCTTTCCAGAAGGGATCCACGAGAAGCAGTAGGAACTAGACTAAAACATTTAAACAGCAACCAAGAAGGATAAACACGAGCCTGAAGTCTTTGAAACAATTGTCGCTGAATCTGTTGGAGGTCGCCAAGGTAGGATTCCCTGAGAAGATATCTTTTTAGTTCCACAATAATAAAAGCCTTCTTCTGATGGAAGGGATGCCAAGAGGAGAAGGGGATGTACTGATATGTATTGAAAGGTTTCTGATAACACTTGGTAGACAAAATACCAGTGTTGGAAAATTGAGAACCTTTGAAAAAGTAACATCCAAAATATTAATTGCGGAGTTAGAAATGGTGGGGGTAATGTTTATTGAAGGATAAACATTACCATACCTTTCAAGTAAGGTATGAAGGGAATCTTTCGTGCACTCCATATGCCAAAAGCGTCATCGATAAACCTTTTAAAATATAAAAGGGTATTGGACAAAGGAGCAACGAAAACCTATTTTTTCAAGTGACACAAGAAAAGGCATGCGTAGACAATAGTAAAGTTGCTACCCATGGCAGTGCCCTTGATTTGTTTGTAAACTACCCCGTTGAATTCGAGGTAGTGTTCTTGAAGCACCAATGTAGAAAGCTCCATGATGGCATTGCTATACAGTGACTGCAAAGGTGTGGGATTTGCAGCAAAATATTCATCAACCATGTTTTGAAGAGCTAGGAGCCCCTGATCCGTGGGAATGCTGGGGTATGATGATTCTACATCAAATGTAAAAAGGAATACATTTTGAGGTAGAGATCAAGCATGGAGGTCATGGATCAGGGTGGAGGAATATTTGAGGTGATATGGTTGATGACAAACAATTGGGAATAGCAGAAAATGGAGAAGGCAGGAAGTAGGTTCAAGGAGATAGCCCTTGTATGAACAAATAGGGCGTCCAACCAAAATCGGTTTGTGAATTCTAGGGATGATGTAAAAATAACAAGGTTTAAATACCTTGTATTGCAACAACACATCCTTAAAATTAGAGAGAATTTTTGAAAACCAGTTGACAAAAGAGAACAATTGGCGATGAAGTGAATCCCATGGAACAGACTTTACACGAAGGTATACTTCTGGATCAGTAAGCTGACGAGTTGCTTCAACCAGGTACCAGCTGGAATCCAAAACACAAACCCCCAAGTTTTTATTCGTAGGACGAATCAAGATACTTTTATCATTTCGGAGTCCATAAAGTGCTCTAAGAAGATGTCTCGGAAGAAGGGGTCAGCTGTGAAAATTGATGTAGGTGAGAGCAGTTTCAAGGGAGTCAAGGCAACAATGAATGTTGTGCTCTAGCTCTGGATTGAAACTAATTGCAGGGGATTCCATTTACTGGGACAGCACAGTTTGATTTTTGAAATTTGAAGAGCAGAAATAAATTCAGAGGATGAAAGGTTGTCTTTTGGTTTATTCTTTAAAAAGTTACGCAGACACAAAAGACAAGCGAATGCAGTAAATTCTTTAAAAATGGCCGATTTATCCATGGGAAGGGGGCGGGGGATGAATTTTAAATCGTAGCTAAGAATTTTAGTTTCGTTTGTCGAAAAGATGCGAGATGAAAAATTATGGACTGTGAAATTGGACATTTGATTTTCGATTTTGCGGACGATTTTTCGTGCGAAAAGCAAACGTGCATAGGCTCTCTGGTCAAGCATAGGTAACTAAAAAGTCAAATGAGAACGAGGAGGGGGCTTTTGGGCAATTGGAGAAAAAGTCAATGGGAGGAGGGTTCGGGCAGAGGTGCAGATGGCGCAGAAATTTAAGTTGATTAGGGGTTTTTTTGGGCAGTTGTCGAAACAAATGTCCCAAAGGCAACGGGAGTGGAGATCTGAATCCCAGCCAAACAAAAAGGGGCAGCAGAGAGGGGTTGAGCTTGGGAAGCAATGGGAGTCATGTGGGGCCTAGCCCGTAGAATTTGGCTTGGGCCTTTTAGGTTTAAAGACCCAAAGACAAAAGCATTAACATCAGGCCTTTTGGAATTAACATTAACATTCAAATCACCCCCTTGTTATCAATAGATGGTTGAAAAGAAGAACTGTCATAATTATGCACATTGCCAGTGCCCCTATTAAGCGAAGAACCACTGCTGATGCTGATGGTAGGATCCAGATCAGAGAAAATAGAGCTGTTGTTGATGTTGCGGGAGGAACTACCATTATTGTTGAGAACAGAGGTGACGACAGTTGATGCAGCACCTGGCGTGGACATGGAAATAGGGCTTGGTGCAGGCGTGGCTGAGACAGAACTAGACACGAGCACAACAGAATCGAGTGCAGGCGTTGCAGAACCAGGTGAGGCTGCAGTAGGTCTGCACAAAGATAGCATGCAGATCGTAGCCGGAGGCATGCGAATCTGTAGAGGGAGTGTTGAAAGTGCCAGACATCCCCAAATCCACAGAACGAACGTGAGGTGGCTGCAAGGAAGAAGATCCACTTGGGCGACGACTAGCGCGACCAGATCTGGAGTGCGCATAGCCACTAGGATCGCCTTGAGTAGTAGGGGGATCGTGGACAACTTGTCTGGGAACACCGTGGTCTGTGAAACAATGGTTTGCAGATCTGCCTCTCCCGAGGGGGAGATTTGCCACGGCCGAAAGAAGATCGGTGACCATGACCAAAGGGAGAGGCAGAACCACGACGCAGACCATGTTCGCGGCCAGAGAAACCCTGTCTGCAGTCATGATCAAACGAACCCTCATCGTCAGCAAAATTGAAACCTTGGGGAAAAACCTTGACACGTTGAAGATCTAGCATGTGATTTGCAAAACCAAATAGATTGTCGCCAGAGACAGGAACTGAAAACTCAGACCCGTGACCTTCAGAAACAAAACCAGGAACTGCAAAAAAAGTGTTAGGGTGAAAGTTTGAATTTTTTCCTAGGTTAAGGCTGGAAAAATAATCCTAATTTTAGTTAGGAAATTTGCCGCAATTGAGCCTACAGTTTAGCCCAGGATTTGTCTATTATTTTTGTTGATGTTGTTGTCTGGTTTTTTCTTGCTACTGTTGGGGATTTTACTATGATTTTTTCTTGGAATTTTTCTTTGATTTTTTCTGTGAATTTTTCCGTTGCTGCTAGGGATTTTTTCTAGGAAGATGCTGCAGCTGCTGGGAGGCAAAGGACTGTTGATCAGCGGGATACAAGGGGAATGGGCATTTGCATGAGGATCTCTTTGAGATCTTCATGCTTGCTGATTTGAACCCTGGTTTCGCCAAAAAAAAAAGTTTTGTGGGATTGCTCCACAATCCTTAAGTCAATCTCCAAACTTTAAGAAAGTGGCGTCCCATTCTTGACGCACGGTCTCTTTACAAACCTCTTTGAGAGTAGGAACAGGGTTTAGTCTGTTAGCCTCGGCTTCAATAGCAGATTTTTGCTGTGCATCTGCTTTCCTACAGGCCTCCTTGTGAATGTCGAAATGTAGACGTTCATTAAGGAAGGCCTTCTCCAGTTTCTTTGTGTAGGCTTGCATGAGAGAATTCTATAAGGCAGGTGGTTGTTGAATGCAGGAAATGCACTCAACTAGCTTTTGTACAACATCGTGTGGAAAATATCTCATTTTCTGCCAATGCACATCAACAGAAGTTGTCTCTGCCTAGAGATAGGCTTCTTGGAGCCTAAAATTGTGCTCCTGGTGCAAGGAAAAAAAGTCTTTTTGAAGGAGAGCATCTCCTTCGGGAGTTGAGATCTTTAATTTAGGCTTGCAATTCGTAAGCTGTGAATTTAAAGTTTTTCACCGTGAAGCTATTCAATATGCACCTTTGTCCTCTCTACGCGATTAGTGGCAGCGAGGTGTTTATGAAAACCCTTTGCTACAGATTGGATCATCTCTTCCAAGATCGTAGGAATTGATGAATCATCTGAGGGAGTGGGGTTGGTAGATTGAGCTTCACAAACTTTCTGTTGAAGTTCAGCACATTGTTTTTGTGCTGAAGGCAACTGCTGTTGGCATTGAGAAAGCAGCTATCACAGATCATCAACTTCACGTTTGGACTTCCAAAAAACATCCAAAAATGCATCATTGGAGCCAAAAGGATCATTGTTGGCTAGATGGTTGACAAAAGAGGGACCTGAAGTTGGGTTCTTATCTTGATCCGATGGATAATTCAGCGTACGAGATCGCTTCCATGCAGAGCTCGCGGAAGGACCAGAAGTCTTCTCTTGTCGGGAAACAGCAAGAGATGGTTAGTAGAAAGTAAAGAATTACTGACTTGCAGATCTCATTTTTCGTCAGGCATCAAGATAGAAAAAAAAGTTTAGGGTTAGTTGAAAAAATTTTGTGGTGATTTTGGGCGGCTCACGAAAATACAGGTTAGAATGGAAGGAAAGCAGAGAACTAGAAGAAAAATTTTTAAAGGAACAAAAATTGAATAAGGCTCAAACTTGACATGGACAAACAAAGTAAGGAACACAACGTTTTCGGGAAGTTGCACCCCTCTTTAGTATGTTTCAGCAATGGATGTACAAAGTCAAAGAGCCAAAAGGTGCTCTTCTTAAAGAAACCCCAACTTTGACCGAAATAATTAAAAAACTATGGATGAGTTCAAAATTAAAAAACTATGAATAAGTTCAAAAATTAAAAAACTATGGATGAGTTCAAAAATTTAAAAACTATGGATAAGTTCAAAAATTAAAAAACTATGGATGAGTTCAAAAATTAAACCAACCCTACTCATTTAAGCCAAAGTGGGGATGGGGGTCGAGCACTTGAATTTGTTTCGAACAAGCAAGGATTGTAGCTTTTTAGGATTTCGCCAGCATGAGATCACTTTTGGAATGGCTTTCTGGAGTGTTGGATCTTTTTGGTGAAGCCGATAAAGTATAGGGTTTAGGAGTGCCCTCACGTTCAAGGATTTAGTGGAAGGACTGAAATCCATTTTGAAGATGATAGGGGTCCGTTTCCTACAAACGCCATGACTTTGATGAAGTCTTTATAGAAGGGATCCATGAGAAGCAATAGGAACCAGACTAAAACATTTAAACAACAACCGGGAAAGATAGCTACGAGCCCGAAGTCTTTGAAACAATTGTCGTCGAATTTGTTGGAGGTCACCAAGGCAGGATTCGCTGAAAAGATACCTTTTCAGTTCCACAATAATAAAAGCTTTCTTTTGATGGAAAGGATGCCAAGAGGAGAAGGGAATGTACTCATATTAAAAGGTTTCTGATAACACTTGGTAGACAAAATACCAGTGTTAGAAAATTGAGAAACTTTGAAAAAAGTAACATCCAAAATATTAATTGCGGAGTCGAAAATGGTGGGGGTAATGTTTATTG
The DNA here is from genome assembly GCA_015680685.1 of Gnetum montanum. Lineage (NCBI taxonomy): Eukaryota > Viridiplantae > Streptophyta > Gnetopsida > Gnetales > Gnetaceae > Gnetum > Gnetum montanum. The sequence continues at coordinate 176,356 of MNCI01021389.1, forward strand.
AAGGATAAACATTACCATACCTTTCAAGCAAGGTATGAAGGGAATCTTCTGTGCCACTCCAGATGCCAAAAGCATCATCGATAAACCTTTTAAAATATAAAAACTTATCAAACAAAAGAGCAACAAAAACTTGTTTTTATAGGTGACACAAGAAAAGGCATGCGTAGACAACAACAAAGTTGCTATCCATGGCAGTGCCCCTGATTTGTTTGTAAACTACCCTGTTGAATTCAAGGTAGTGTTCTCGAAGCACTAGTGTAGAAAGCTCCATGATGGCATTGTTGTACAGTGACTGCAAAGGTGTGAGATTTGCAGCAAAAGATTCATCAACCATGTTTTAAAGAGCTAGGAGCCCTTGATCCGTTGGAATGTTGAGGTACAATGAATCTACATCAAATGTAAAAAGGAATACATTTTGAGGTAGAGATCTAGCATGAAAGTCTCGGATTCATGGCGGAGGAATCTTTGCAGTGATATGGTTGATGAAAAAGAATTGGGAACAGTAGAAAATTGAGAAGGCAGGAAGTAGGTTCAAGGAGATAGCCCTTGTATGAACAAATAGGGCATCCAACCAAAATCGATTTGTGAATTTTAGGGATGATGTAAAAATAACAAGTTTTAAATACCTTGTTTTGTAACAATGCATCCTTAAAATTAGAGAGAATTTTTGAAAACCGGTTGACAAAAGAGAACAATTGGCGAGAAAGCAAATCCCATGGAACGGAGTCTACACGGAGGTAGACTTCTGGATCGGCAAGCTGACGAGTTGCTTCAAACAGGTACTAGCTGGAATCCAAAACACAAACCCCCAAGTTTTTATCCACAGTACGAATCATGATACTTTTATCATTCCAGAGTCCACGAAGTGCTCCAAGATGTCTAGAAAGGCTACGAAAATTAATGGAGGTGAGAGTAGTTTCGAGAAAGTCAAGGCAACAACGAATGCTGTGCTCTAGTTCTGGATTGAAACTACTTGCAGGGGGATTCCATTTATTGGGACGACACAGTTTGATTTTTGCCATTTGAAGAGTAGAAATAAATTTAGAGGATGAAAGGTTGTCTTCTGGTTTATTCTTAAAAAAGTTACGCAACCCAAAAGACTAGAGAATGCAGTAAATTCTTTAAGAATGGCTGATTTATCTATGGGAAGGGGGCGAGGGATGAATTTTAAACCATAGCCCAGAATTTTAACTTCATTTGCAGAAAGGACGTGAGATGAAAAATTATGGATCGCAAAATTGGACATTCGGTTTTCAATTTGACGAATGGTTTTTCGTGTGAAAAACAAACGTGCGTAGGCTCTCTGGTTAAGCGTAGGTAACCAAAAAGTCAAACAAGAATGAGGAGGGGGCTTCTAGTCAACAGAGAAAAAGTCAATGGAAGGAGGGTTCAGGCAGAGGCGCAGATGGCGCAGAAGTTTGAGTTGACGGGGGGTTGTTTTGGGCAGTTGTCAAAACAAATGTCCCAGAGGCAACGGGAGTGGAAGTCTGAATCCAAGCCAAATGAAAAGGGGCGGTAGAGAGGGGTTGAGCCTAGGAAGTAATGGGAGTCATGTGGGGCCTAGCCTGTTGAATTTAGGCTGGGCCTTTTGGGTTTAAAGACCCAAAGACAAAAACATTAATATCAGGCCTTTCGGAATTAACATTAACATTCAAATCACCCCCCTATTATCAACAGATGGTTGAAAAGAAGAACCACCACAATTATGCACATTGCAAGTGCCCTTGTCAAGCGAAGAACCGTTGCTGATGTTGACAGTAGGATTCAAATAAGAGAAAATAGAGCCACCGTTGACATTGCGGGAGGAACTACTGCTGCTATTAAGAGTAGAGGCAGTGGTGATGGACACAACGCCTAGTGCGTGGGCAGAAACAGGGCTTTGTGCAAGCATGGCCGAGACAGAACCAGGCACGAGCACAACAGAATCAAGCGTGGGCGTTGCAAAACTAGGTGAGGCTACAGCAGGGGTCTGCATAAAGGTAGCGCGCAGATTACCGCCGGAGGCATGCAGATTTGTAGAGGGAGCGCTGAAAGTGCTAGACAACCCCGGATCCACATAATGAGGGTGCATTGGCCACAAGGAAAAAGATCCACGCGGGCGACGACTGGCGTGGCCAGATCTAGAGCACACAAAGCTACCGTGATCGCTGTGAGCATCAGGGGGATTATAGATAGCTTATCTCAGAACATCGTGGTCTGTGGAATCACGGTTTGCAGATCTGCCTTTCCTGAGGGGAGATCTACTGCGGTCGAAAGAACATCGGTGACTGCGACCAAAGGGAGACGCAGAACCATGACGTAGACCACATTTGTGGCCAAAGAAACCCAAACTGTGGTCATGATCAAACGAACCCTCACCGGTGACAAAATCGAAACCTTGAGAAAAAACCCCGACACCTTGAAGATCTGGTATTTGATCTGCAAAACCAAAAAGATTGTCGCCAAAGACAGGAACTGAAAACTTAGGCCCGTGAGCTACAGAAACAAAATCAGGAACTGTAGAAAAAGTGTTAGGGTGAGAGTTTGAATTTTTTGTAGGTTTAAGGCCGAAAAAATAATCCCTATTTTTGTCAGGAAATTTGCCGCGATTGAGCCTGCGCTTTAGCTCAGGATTTATCTGTTGATGTTGTTGTCTAGATTTTTCTTGCTGATGTTGGGGATTTTGCTGTGATTTTTTGGCATTTTTTGTTGACTTTTTCTTTGAATTTTTTGTGAATTTTTCTGCTGTTGCTAGGGATTTTTTCTGAGTACATGTTGCAGCTGCTGGGAGGCAGAGGACTGTTGATCAGCGGGATTAGGGGGGAATGGGCATTTGCACGAGGATCTCTTTCCCAATTTGAACCCTGGTTTAAATACCCAAAGACAAAAGCATTAACATCAGGTCTTTCAGAATTAACATTAACATTTAAATCAGCCCCTTGTTATCAACTAAAAAGAAGAACTGCCATAATTATCCGCGTTGCTAGTGCCCCTGTCAAGCGAAGAACTATTGCTGATGCTGATGGTAAGATCCAAATCAGAGAAAATAGAGGCACCGTTGACGTTGTGAGAGGAATTGTCGTTGCTGTAGAGAGCAGAGGCGGCGGTGGCAAACACAGCACCTGGCACCGGCGCAGAAATAGGGCCTAGTGCGGGCGTGGCCAAGACAGAACTAGGCGCGAGCACAACAGAATCGAGCATGGGTGTTGCAGAACCAGGTGAGGTTGCAACAGGGGTTTGTACAAAGGTAGCGCACACATCACTGTCAAAGGCACGCAGATCTGCAGAGGAAATGCTGAAAGTGCTAGACATCCTCGGATCCATAGAACAAGGGCGAGGTGGTCGTGAGGAAAAAGATCCAAGCGGGCGATGGTTGGCGCAACGAGATCTGGAGTGCATAGAGCCACCGGGATCACCTTGAGTAATAGGGGGATCACGGACGGCTTGTCTGGGAACACTATGGTTTGTGAAACCACGGTCTGCAGATCTGCCTCTCTTGAGGGGAGATCTGTCGTGATCGAAAGAAGATCAGCAATTGCTACCAAAGGGAGAGGCAGAACCACGACACAGACCACATTCGCGGCTAGAGAAACCCTGATCGCGATCATGATCAAACGAACCCTCACCGCCGGCAAAATCGACACCATGAGAGAAAACACCAACACCTTGAAGATCTGGCCTGCGATCTGCAAAACCAAACAGATTGTCGCCAGAGACAAGAATTGAAAACTTAGACTTATGACCTGTAGAAACAAAACCAGGAACTGCAAAAAAAGTGTTAGGGTGAAAGTTTGAATTTCTTGCAGGGTTAAGGTCGAAAAAATTATCCTTATTTTTGTCAGGAAATTTGCCGCGATTGAGCCTACGGTTTAGCCCAGGATTTGTCTATTATTGTTGTCTGGATTTTTCTTGTTGCTGTTGGGGATTTTGCTATGATTTTTTGTTGGAATTTTTCTTTGAATTTTTTTGCTTATGTTAGGGATTTTTTCTGGGACAATGCTGCGACTGCTGAGAGGCAAAGGACTGTTGATCAGCAGGATTAGGGGGAGAATGGGCATTTACGCGAGGATCTCTTTGAGATCTTCGTGCTTGCCGATTTGAACCTTGGTTTCGCTGAAAAGAGAAGTTTTTGGGGATGGCTCCACAATCCTTGAGCCAATTTCCAAACTTCAAGAAAGTGGCATCCCATTCTTGACGCATGATCTCTTTATAGACCTCTTTGACAATAGGAATAGGGTCCAGTTTTTCAGCCTCGGCTTTAGCAGCAGAAGTAGTAGCTTTTTGCTGTGCATTTGCTTTCATGCGAGCCTCCTTATGAATGTCAAAATGTAGACGTTCATTAAGGCCTTCACTAGTTTCTTTGTGTAGGCTTGCATGAGAGCATTCTAGAAGGCAGGTGGTTGTTGAATGCAGGAAATGCACTCAACCAGCTTTTGTACAGCATCGTGTGGAAAAGATTCTATTTTTTGTCGATGCACATCAGCAGAAGTTGTCTCTGCCCAAAGATAGGCTTCTTGGAGCCTAAAATTGTGCTCTTGCTGTAAGGAAGAAAAGTCTTTTTGAACAAGAGCATCCCTTTTGAGAGTTGAGACCTTTAATTTAGGCACCACAATGCGTAAGCTATGAATGAAAAGTTTTTCATCGTGAAGCTATTCAATACGCACTTTCGTCCTCTTTGCGTTATCGGTGGCAACGAGGTGTTTACGAAAATCCTTTGCCATAGATTGGATCATGTCTTCTAAGATTGTAAGAATTGATGAATCATCTGAGGGAGTGGGGTTGGCAGATTGAGCTTCACAAACTTTCTGCTGAAGTTCAGCACATTTTTTTTGTGCTAAAGCCAGCTGCTGTTAGCATTGAGAAAGCAGCTGTCGCAGATCATCAGCTTCGTGTTTGGACATCCAAAAAGCATCCAAAAATGCATTAGTGGGGCCAAAAGGATCATCGTTGGCTGGACAGTTGACAAAACAGGGACCTGAAGTTGGGTTCCTATCTTGATTTGATGGAGAATTCGATGTAGAATTCAACGTACGAGATCGCTTTCGTGCAGAGCTCGTAGAAGGACTAGAAGTCACCTCTTGCTGGGAAGATAGTAAGAAGATTTTGGGAGCTTTGCCAGCATAAGTAAGAGAGGGTATTTTAGCTTCTTTTTCATATAGCTATCCTATTTTGTTGTAGATCGTGTAAAAAAATTTATTTTACTTTCCTTTCATATGGTCGCCCCATATTGTTATTAATTTTCTATTCCTTTTCTCTACTTTTTAGTCTTTAATTATACTTATACAATTTTAATTATTATGTCAAAATTTTGCTCGATTGTTTTTTATAATTTTTGGCCTATTTTTACACAAAATAATATTTTAATCCTATGCAAACTATTTTCTATCTTTTGGTTACTGATGAAGTGTTTGATGGTTGCTGTGTCTATTAGGCCACGTATACGTGGTCGTGTCGACGCGGCCCCGTCGACGCATCCTTCGACATGGCCTCATTTATGCGGCACCTTTTTCAGCCTATAAATAAGTGGGCTCCCGCCACACTTATTTACCTTTTTGTCAATTGTAGAGAAGCTCTTGCAGTTTGTTTCCGCGAGAGTTAGAATATTTTCCAAGTTTCCGTAGTAGGTGTAAGAAAGATGTCTGGCTCTTTATTTGAGTGCTGATGTACCTAAGTCCATTTGCGTGAACGACAATAAAGACGAGCTTTCAAGCATTCCTTATAGCAATTGGACTTAGCCATTTCTATGCATTAATAACTTAATATCTTTATGCTTTGATAATTACTTAAGTTTCCCTTGTTATTATTTTAATTGCTCTTGGTCGTTTATAGTTCGTAGAAACCATAAGTACGACCATCTCAAACATAAACCCAACACTTGGCAACCCATTGATGCTTAATGTCTGGTAGTCTAGTAGTGGTTAGGGGATGCTTAGGACATGTACGGAAGATGGGGATCAGATACTTATGCTAGGCAAAGTTAGGACATAGATTAGGATAATTATAAATTATATAATATTTCATTCATTTCTTTCCATACCTTAATTAGACACTAAAAGATAAAGTAAAAAGCCATAAAAAACAGTTGCCTCAATCTCACTTAACCATCGCAATCAGGACATCACAAGTGAGGTTGAGAGGACAACGACCATTTTAACAAAGGGTTTTGTTGGTTAAAGGTCTAGTGTATGTTAAGTGCTTACAGTCTACGGAATTCAACCGAGTTGCGTGTGAATGCCTGTGATTCATATGGTTGGGTGTAGGGATACCTAGCAGCTCATCATTGGCGTCGTTGCCAAGGATTGTTAGTCTTACATGTGCCATCTAACCTTAGCAAAATTATCATTCACGTAGTTGGAACGGACGCAGGATAGTAACATTTATGCACGCTAGGCGGATTAAAGTAAAAAGTAAGGTACACCGAGTAAATGGATCATCTAACATCCAACATGTATTCTCACAGGCGAGATGTATCCAACCCACCAGTGACCCAAGAATGTCGGTTGGTATACAAGCATCCCGATGAATATGTCCTTGACTTCACATTCATCTTGCATTAGGATGAGCATCTGTGGTGGCAGGACATGGAAGGCAGCATCATACTACCACCTGACCAATCGACTCCTGGAATGCTATTCCACAATCTTGCTAGACTAGGCATCCAGGACCACGGTATGGAGTACGTCATGGAGGACCATGACTACTGGGACTATTATCCCATTGAGGCCCAATGAGCACGAGATCAGCAGCAGGCAGAACGATACGAACAAATGAAGGGAAAATAATTTAGTAACCCCTTATTCTTGCAAGGGCTGCAGGACGATGGGGAGCCTATCTTTCATGATTCCCATTCGGCCGAACTTTCTTTGGGACATCAGGTCATCTAGTCCATCATCTAGAATAAGCAAGCAAGTGACCGGGACCCCCAGGACAATGGAGGATCATGTAGGAAAGGTCATAGCACAAGCAAGGATGGGCAAGAAGATCGTGGCCGCCACTAGAGCAGAGGGGGAGATTGACACCAGGGTGGTGGCGATCCCTCTCCCTCTTCTCCATCCTCTCGCTCCCCACTACCTTCATCCAGTTCAGACTCTGATCATAACCGTGGTAGAAAGGAGCGAGGTGATGGTGTTCATAAGGATTGAAAGGAATGACGTCAGGAAGTGTGTGACCAATCGCGCGAGCCTCATCTTCATGAAAGGAGGGGTAGCCAGAATCGTCATAGACATCGTGGTCCTCAGTAGGACTATGACTCGAATGAGCCGTTGCTAGCTACTCGAAGCATGCTTCATATTGTCGAGGCAGTTCAGATCCCTAGTAGGCACTTGAAGGATAGCCAGATCAAACGCATTGACATGAACAATGTCCCCAAGTTTGAAGGGAGGTACAATTGTGATCCGCAAACTCACCTGTAGGCGTTCCATGATGCTTGCACCCTGTAGAATATTGATAATGATTGGTAGAGGCTTAAGCTATTCCCTCGCACACTCATCAAGAAAGCAGAAAGTTGGTACTGGTCTTTGGAACCGAAATCAATCAGAAGATGGAGTACGATGCTTGATATTTTCAATGACAAGTATCAAACGTACTCCAGAGTGGTGAATCTGAGATGTTAAATCCAAGGTTGGAAGCAAGGAAATCATGAACCCTTAGATGCAGCCATGAGCAGGTACTATTCATTGTTACATTGGTGCCCTGGTCATGGCTACTCTCAGTGGGCACAGCTTCGCCATATCATTAATGGGCTCTGCTTTGAAACAAGAAAGACCCTTGGCATATACACCTAAGGACGATTATCAGAACTAAGGGCCCATAAACTACAGTGCCTCATTGAGCAAGTGGCCAAAGAAGAGGGAGAACTCAAAAAGAAGGAGAGTGCAGAAGAGTTCAATTGGGATCCCTCCATCAAAAAGAGGGAAGTCTGATTTTGTGAAGATGAGGAGGAATCACCACTGGAAGCAGTAGTGAACTGAAAAACCTTGCTCTTGCAGAAGTTTGGATTTGAAATATTGGCAAAGGTTGATAAGATGTTGGGCTCTTTGGACAAAAAATTTCAAAGTGTGCTAAAAATTTCAGAAGAGTCCAAAGAACAAGGTAATGATCATGATTGGCGTAGGAAGAAAGAAGCTGAACGTGCCCAACATAAGGGTACGGGCAAAGTTGCTGTAGTAGAATAGGTTGAAGACTCTAACACGAAGGAGGATGATGAATGTGGCATATGCTAATACGAAAATCCTAAGGGGTGTTGTCCTATGGTGTTACATCTCTGAGAGTCTGGGGTGTACACATTGAATTCTTGCTTGGCGAAGCGGAAAACACCTTGAAGGTTACCTTACCCACAAGGAAACCCAAGGCAATTCCACCAGCAGCAACAAGGATATTATCCAAGTGGAGTGCCACCGCAACCTTATGAACACTTTCAACAGTGGCAGCACCCACAAGCATGGGGAATGCCACCTCCAAGGCAGCAGTACCCTTACGACACCCAGATCCCTATGGGTACTATGTTTAGCAACCAGTCTCTCCATGGGACTCTTCCATTCATGCCACATTTTAGAATTATTACCACCCCCAGAATATTTTTGACCACAATCTCCATCACCCAGGGGAGAAAGCCCATATCTCTACTATCCTCCATCACCTTCTCCTACCACTGCTTCTCCACAACATCCCACTCAGCTACCACCTACTCCACTTATGTAGGGGGAAATTCCACCACAGCCATAGCAACGCAACACTACGAGGGCAGTCAACCTACAACCGGCTCCTCAGCCAGGTGGACTAGAAGCCAAGCCATGGAAACGTCCCTTCTTCTGGCCTAATAATGTAGGCACACCCTTGCACCCACCTGTGGCTGGTGCCTCTGAACTTCAAACCGCCTCCACTGTTCCACCACTCAAGCAGCCTTCAAATCAAACACCCTCTAATGTACAAACGATCATGCTCACACATGTAGTGACTGACTGGATAAAGGTAGGCCATCTTCCCCAAAAATTAACTGATCTGGGGAGTCTCCTCATCTATCTTCAGGTGGCAGGGAATGAGCCATGTAAAGCTCTTCTAGATTCGGGGTCAGGTATCAATTTGATTTCACATGACATGTACAAGAACTGGAACCTATCCCCATTAAAGAAGAGCAACATTCAGCTCGAGCTAGTAGACTAATCCATCACTATTCCCTTGGGATTGGTGGAAGACATTGTGACCACTGTTTGCGGGTGGTCTTATCCTACTGATTTCCTTGTCATTCGTGTGGAGAATTGCAAGGGGAACTTTCCTATCATAATGGAAAGAGCCTGGCTGAGCATAGTGGATGCAAGACTAGGACTCCAAGATCTTTCCCTTGAAATTTCAAAGGAAAATCCATTCGAAAAGATCGAGAAGAAGCACGTTCCATGCATTGCGTATAGTGACTCAGGGTGTAACTGTGTGCGGCAGTTATGGTTTGCTAAGTGGACATCCATTGAAGCATGCATTCGGTGTATCGAAGAATCGCCAGTTCAACAGTGCCTGTACGTAGCAGCCACTAGTCAAGAGGGCACCCAGTGGTTGACAGCTGATCCTGCTAGCATTACATTGTGCATGGAACCATCTGAAGGGCTTGTACGAGCCTATGTAGAAAGCATGAATGAAATGGAAGAGGTTCATCAACAAGTCTCCATTGTTGATGACCATGATGATTGCGGAAAGCTGCAAATCCCTGAAAGCTTCAAACAAGAGCTCCTAGAGCTCAAGTCCTTATCGGCCCACTTAGAATATGCATTTTTGCAAAATGGGAAGCTGGTAATTATCAATGCCACACTTTCTCCTGAACAAAAGAAAAAGTTGCTGAAGGTGGTAAACAAATGGGATGCTGCATTTGCATGGTCATATCTTTTGTTAACCAGAGTTGATCCCAGGGTCTGCCAACATTGGATCTATATTGACCCTCCATGAAGCCACAACATCAACCACAAATATGGTTGAACCCCAAATTGAAGCAAGTCGTCAAAGATGAAATTGAGCAATTGCTCAAAGTGGGGTTCATCTATTCCATTGCCAATAGCGAATAGCGAATAGGTTAGCCCACTCGTTATTGTGCCAAAGAAGGGTGGAAAATGGAGGATCTGTATAGATTTCCAATTGCTCAGCATGGCTACCTTTAAGGATCACTTTTCACTACCATTTGTGGACCAGGTGTTGAACAACATTGCAGGGCACTGCTATTACAGCTTTTTGGATGGTTATAGTGGCTATAACCAAATCCAAATTGCATTAGAGGATCAGGCCAAAACAACTTTCACAAGTACATGGGGGACTTTCGTATACAAGAAGAAGCCTTTTGGCTTGTGTAATGCACCTGCCACTTTCCAACGCCTTGTCCTCAGCATCTTCCAATAGCAAATTGGCAATGGGGTAGAAGTCTTCATGGATGACTTCTCTACCTATGGGGCCACATTCGAGCAAGCCTTGGACCACCTTAAGCAAGTTCTGAAAAGGTGTGTAGATACTAATCTACGGCTCAATTGGGGAAAAAGCCATTTAATGGTCCAAGAGGGCATTTTTCTAGGGCATCGTATCTCACAGACAGTGATTAGCATGGATCCTGAAAAGATGAGGGTCATCCAAGGAATCACCCAACAACCAAGCACTGTAAAATATGTGCGGTCATTCCTTGGCCACATTGGTTACTACCGATGCTTCATTGAAAATTTCTCGAAGATCGCCAAGCCGTTGGTAGAACTCACAAAGAAAGATGCTTCATTCATCTAGACCAAGGAATGTGAATCTGCATTCCAATTGCTTAAACATAAACTCATAGAAACTTCAGTTCTACAGACACTTGATTGGTCCAGGCCCTTCCACATCATGACAGATGCATCCAATTATGCCTTGGAAGCTGTGCTTACAAAGTGTGATGATCAAAAACGTTCATACTATATCCACTGTGCAAGCCGTAGCATTGTGGGTGCTCAGCTTAACTACACCATCACTGAAAAGGAGCTGATGGCAGTGTTGTTCGCCTTGGAAAAATTCTAACACTATGTGCTCGGATACAAGGTGTTCATGCATACTGACCACAGTGCTATCTGGTTCTTGATGAACAAACCAACGATGAGCCCCCACATCATTTGGTGGCTGGTAATTCTTCAAGAATTTGACCTCACCATGGTAGATCAGAAGGAGATCAAGAATGTGGTTGCTGACCACTTGTCTCGGTTGCGATGGGATGATGCAGAAGAGAAGGAGCCCCTCTCTAACTAATTTCCAGATGAACTCCTCTTCAAGGGTGCGATCGATTTGCATGTGCCCAAGGAATCACCTTGGTTCAACCACATCCTCACGTACCTCACCACTCAAGAATTGCCAAAGGAGTAGAACCATTGGCAGAAATAATAGTTTCTCCATAAGGCCAAGTGCTTCATGGAAATCAATGATCATCTTTACAAGGTGTGTGCACATGGCCTAGTCCGATGGTGTGTCCCTGATGACGATACGTTGTGCATCCTCCAAGATGTTCACGAGGGTCCTTGTGGGGGCCACTATGCTAGACGCCACACAACCATTAAGATCCTGCTTGCAAGATATTACTAGCTCACAGTCTTCAAGGATGCACAATGGTTCACCCACTCCTGCGAACGATGCCAGAGAGACAGTGCAATGACTGCAAGGTTGGAGGGACCTCAATAGTGGATCCAACCACTGGAGCCCTTCGACATCTGGGGCATCGACTTCATGGGACCCATCACACCCTTATCCAACAAAAAGTTGTACATCATCGTAGCTGTGGACTACTGCACAAAGTGGGCGGAGGTAGTAGTCGTCGTCAACTATTCTTCAAATAGCGCTGCACGATTTGTCCAACAACAAATCGTCAATAGGTTTGGAGTGCCACATGCACTCATCTCAGATAATGGCACTCATTTCACGGGTGTCACTTTTTGAAAACTCATGCAACACTTGGGGGTCACCCATAAATTTCCAACACCCTATCACCCCCAAGCCAACGGGTAGGCCGAAGTCACCAATAGGGAGATCACCAAGATCCTCACCTGAACCATCAGCAAATATAGGAGGGATTGGAGCACCAAACTTAATGATGCCCTTTGGGCCTGTCGCTCCACTTGGAAACTTCCTATAGGGTACTCTCCCTATGAATTACTGTACGGTAAGCTACCAAAACTTCCAATCTAGGCAGAACTTTGGACACTCTCCACAGCCAGTGACTTAGGCCTTGACCTACCGCTAGCACAACGTGAACGACTTATCAACTTAAGTGTGCTAGATGAGAATGAATTAGTGGCCCTATCTTCAAATGAGATCCACAAGGCCTACAACAAAAAATAATATGACCTTAGGATTCGGAAGGTCACATTTCGATGTGGAGACAAGGTGTTGTATTGGAACCCCTCACATGTACCTCAACTGACCAAGTTTCAAACACTGTGGGAGGAACCTTACATTGTATCTGAAACCTTCCCATCTAGGGCCTTGCTTATCCACAAACTTGAGGACCCCACAATAACACAGTTGATCAACTGGCAATAACTGAAACCTTTCTGTGAACTCCACCTAACCAATGCTACCACCTCATCATCACCAGGACAATCTCGTTCCATCTTTCGTGTCTCCTCCTTTCCACCTAGTCATGGGGGAGACCATTGCCCATGCTAATCCATTCCCCTACACCCCTCACCCCTTTTTGGAATTTTTTGTTTTACATTTTTTTGTTTTTCAACATCGTTCATACGTTTGCCAATTCTTGCTAATTTTTCCTTTCTTAAATTATTTTTCCATTTCTTTGTTCTTAATTTATGAGTATGTGTGTGTTTCATTTCCAATTAATTGCTAATAACCTGTCTTATTATCATTAGGTGTCTGGCATAGATGGTTTTCGTTGCGATGGGTCGCATGAAATAGTCCACCTAGTTTATCTTGCTCTCGCCATCACATTTGTTGTTCTTGGACTTTACGTCTATGTTTCATCTCATAAAATCGATAGTGAGTCCATGTCATCCACTCCTCCACATACTCCATGATTTTCCTTCCTTTGGGAATATGCAACCCCTTCACTTAAAAACATTGTAATTAATGTATGACTTGTGTAGTTCCTAGACTCGGGGATGACCTAATGGTTTGAATCTGGTATGGCTTCAAGGGGAATGCAACATTCGTCACCCTCTCCTATCCCTTGGGTTGCCAGTGTGTCCTTACAGATTTCTTACCACTCCACGTCCTTCTCTACAAGGAAGTCATTGGGCAATTCGACCTTGCATGGTGTGGTCCTCACCGAAAATATTCAAAAAAAAACAAATAAACATGAGGATTCAAATCACACCCCTTGGTCGAATGCATGCAAACAAGCATGGGTCTTTGCATGGTGTGGTTTCCACGAAATAAGAAGAAAATGAACAACATAAAATCATAACTATGTGGGAATTCAAAGCACACCCCTTAAACCACCTATCACAGGCCACCGAAATGAGTTATGGGAATCACTCCATCCCCTCTAACTTAGTCCCATTTCACTTCCTTCCTCTCACGCTTATTGGAGTGGTGGTTTCCTGTGGGTGCACTTTGATCCTTGGTGGACGAATGGGGCTTCACCTGTTGCTGCGAGGTCACTGTATGCGGATGGTTTTGGGTCTAAGCTCAATCACGATCCTACCAGGTCACTTAACCACAACTTCACATGGGGTTTCACGTGACCAACGATTGGAATTCCACTCCTCTCATCTCTCTCTCACCTGTTTCTCTCCCGCACTCACCTCACTGCCCATCTTATGTTTTGAAAATTCCATGTACTACTAATGCCTTGGCGGGATCTCCTAGGTAGGAGTATTAACTTGCGAGCTCCATTTCTTGACCCCGAGGTCCACAAACTTCGGTGTTGAGGATATGCAAGGGCTACTAAGGCTACCACCTACTATAGGGAGGATCCACTTGCATATTCCTAGTCCTGCTTGTTAATCTTCCATCCTTTTGATTTCGTGGTTGATTGTTTTAATGGTCCCATCGCTCGATTTCCTCTCCGCGGAGTTCTTTCTCACCATGTTTTCCTACCTTTGACTCTTTTTCTAGCTCAACTCTCCTTCCTCTTTTCCTCAACTGTGTTCCAGGTCTCTCACGCTCTTCAACCGTCCCAATTTGGCATTTTAAATTCATTTTTTCAGGCTTTTTCTGGGCTAGTCAACGCTGGTCAATGGGTGCAACCCCTTGTGTATATGGGGTCTCGTATACGCAGCCACCTGTGTATACGCAGCCACATATATGCGGCCCTGTTGACGCAATGCCCAACCCCTATATATATGGCCATTGCGCTTTAGAATTTCATCATTTTGCAAACAAATTGGTGGGAGATTTTGCCATTTTTTTCTACCTAACTTCTTCCTAAGCATCTACATTCCATCGTGCGTTCGCATCAACTGATCCTTGCCCTCTTAAGCACCCGAAGGTATGCTCTCAGTTGTGGGGGGTGAAGCCTTTGTATAATTAATTAATTAATTAATTAGTGAATTAAGACTTCGCACATCTAAGGGAAGAAACGAAAACAACTGTTTAAACTCCAACTCATCCCTTGTTGTTTTTGGCTCTAACCCATGAATTAACACTCTAGGGGATTTAATGCATGTGCCAACAACATAACTTAGTCGCACGGAGAAGGTGTATAAGGACCATTTTGAGCTACTTATGTATAATCTAATGGGTAGTTATGTTTGATTGCAGATTACACCAAAACTAAGGCATCCAAGGGGCAAAGGACCATCCCAACCTAGGGACAAGCATCCACAAATGAGAAGGGGTTAAGGCGTACAGCAACCAGACCATGCGGAGGGCTCTCATGCAACTGGCCCCCTCTACGAAGGACCTGATGTGGAATCTGTCCATCAGATTCCCGAAGAGAAGATGCCCAGCGAGCAATCGTAGGGAGATGAAACTTCGGGGATAGCACCATGGCTTGAGGTCACCCTGACCTAAGCTTGTATTGATGCTATCAAGCTATGAGAAGTGCAACGGATGGTCCTACAAGAGCTAAACTTTGGATCATTTCTCGAAAATGCACCAGAAGATGTGAGACTTCAATTGCAAAATTCTCCTATGTGGCCGATCATCACAACCAATGGTGAATGGTACCTAGGAGAAACCTATCTCTTCTAGACAAATCAGCAACCGGGGTTTAGAGCAAGGATTAAGGACATTTATGTCTCTTACTCTATAGAGGCAATAGCACAAGCTCTAGGGTTGCCAGAGACCAGAGTAGATGTGGCGGAGATCCCAAAACAAGCAGACCCTGAGGTAAAAGGGGAGTGGATCCGGCGGTGCTATGGGATAGATTGCAAGGAGTTCGGCATCCTAACCACCGCAGAGAGGGTGTATTCAAAGATCATGTCTTACCAGCTAAATCCAACAATAAGACCCAGAAAAATCACAGCCTTCTCCGCTTGTGCCTGTGCTGCCTTGAGTGAAAAATTTTCAATGAGTCTTCCACAGTTGATATTCTTGGAAATTGAAGAGAGGTTTGCCGAAAGCAAACGTGGAAGGCGAGCTCTCCCCTTCCCCTGCCTAATCAGAAAATTATGTAAACGGGCAGGGATAACATGCTACGCCAATGATACACTCTAACACGCCCCGATTGCCTGATGGCGTGAAATGATGAAGGATAGGACTCTTGCCACTACACAAACAGAGGAGGGGCAGCAACCACCTCCCCCACCTGCACAAACAACAAGGTCGGGTTTGCAGACTATTGCAAAACACATCTGCAAAATCCAAAAATCACTCTTGAGCCAGCAAGAGCAATCTGGTAGGACCGGTGGAGGGGAAGACCCTTCAGTTTATTGCCCTGCAATGAGCCACTTGGAACAAGTGGCTCGATCAGTCAGTTTGTTAGAAAGAGTAGGGCTGATGTTCTCCGTCGCCCGAACACAAGTGCCAACAAGAACAGATCCTAGCATCCGAGAGGTAACAGTATCAACCCAATAGCTATTTTTTGAAATTTTAGGGAATGCTGCTACCTTCAAGGTACGCTTGGAGGATGATGAAAGGGCAACAGTCCTGGTGATGTAGCATTAGGGATAGGAGATTGCAGCCGAAGTGGTTGCTGATACAATTGCTATGGTTCTCAATGCATCGGCAGTGCCTATACCAGATATACATGGGCTTCAAGATGTACAGGCATCTGCTGGAACTTCACGTAGTAGGATTGATGTAGCACAACATGAAGAACTATTGGATCGACTGGTGGGAACTGGGTAACTACTTCCAGATATCTTTGATCTTCCGGATAACATCACTACAACCCAGTTGGAGTTGCTTTCGGCCAGGGGTAAGAGCCTCATTTTGGAAGGGCAACTTGAAGCTGCTCAAGCCACTTGTCAATGCTTGGCAACAAAATTCGCCCAGTTAAGAACCCAACTTGCCGATCCAGCTCTCCTCAACTATGAGCTCACCAAAGATGAAGCTTTTCAACAGCTTCAGGTTAAACTTTAGATAGTTGAGGATGAATATGAGTTGGTGATCTTTGATAAGGACTTGGCAGATGCTCAGACATATCATTTAGATAAGGACTTGATAGAGGTTCGCCAGGAGAACATCAGGTTGACTGTGGAGGTTCATCGCCTACGTAATGTTGGTGCTGAAAATGAACACATGAAGAGCTTTATTCACCAACAGTAGGAAGAGCTAGCCAGGGTGAATGCCAACGTAAGAAGGTTGGCCGCTGAGAATCAGAATCTGTCCATGGAGGAGGTTTGAACCCTACAACAGAAATCAGCCATCGAAATCGCCGGTTGGAAGAATGAGGCCCTTAAATTTGAAAAAGTCAAGAATCATTACAGGGACCAAGTGGGATTGCAAAAATAAGTGAATGAGAAATAGATTCAAGTCGCAAGGGCTAAAATGAACCAAGCGCTCCAGCAACTCCAAGAAGGAGGCAGGGTATGGCAACCTATCTGATGAGATGCGATATGCACTGAGCCGCGATATCGCGGCCGCCGCGATATCGCATCCCCAGCGATATTGCATACGCGATATCGCATCTTTCCCTGCGATATCGCGTACGCGATATCATGGTCCGTTGCCATATCTATAAATAAGAGGCAGCACTCCCCTTATTTCCCAATCCTGGCTAGAAGTAGCGAAGCTCTGGCAGATTGATCACTCCAGAGTTAGATTAATTTCCCATGTGCCCGCAGTAGGAGTCCTAGAGTGAACGACTCTTTATTTGAGCAACTTTGTAACCTGAACACAAGTTGTGTACGGAAATAAAGACGAACTTGATTGGATAAACCTTGC
>MNCI01021389.1:199455-217534 GCA_015680685.1 Gnetum montanum
GTGACAAAGCATATACTAGTCCAGGTGGGAAGATAGCGAACTACGATCAACAAGTAACTATCTAGATACCACAACTAGCCCATCTGTAGAGTTCGACCGGATCATGCATGAAATGCTCATATTCGTATGGTTGAGTGTAGGGGTACCTCACCACTCATCAATCCTGTATTACAATATTCAATGATTGAAGCTATAATTTTCCTCGATGCAACCATTCATTTTCTTATATAGCATTCATTATCTCCTTAGCATAATTGACTTCCTTAGTATAAACTTTGCAAACATAATCACAAAGTTTGGGCAATCAGTGAAATGATACTTCTAAACTCGATGTTTAACCTATTATATTCATATGCATACACCACATGATTGTTTACACTAATCTAGCATAGAAATATAGGGAAAATATAAAGATAATCCACTAATTAAATTTGTCGAAGTAAAAAGTTTGAAATAAGCATAAAACCATTAGAAATTTGACAAGACATTGTTTTGCTCCAAGGAAATCTCATACCCATGTATACAAGACCATAACAATCCCAAATTGAAGTTCAAAGCAAAGAAAAATCCATTCTTAAAGCCAAAATTCACAAAAAGTATTAAGAAACAAGAAAGAAATAGACTCAAAATCAGTTTTTGTTAGGGAGAAAATAAAAAACCTGAATATATAACCAACACAATGGTGAGAGGTGGTGAGAAAAAGATAGTGGAAAAAAAACGATAGTTAAAACTTTTATATGTTAATGTATATATATCTTTTTCTCTTACATCATTTACATCACATATGATAAATGTGACTCGTAAAACAAATTTGCTTTTCATATTGTTTTTTTTAAAACTATATATATTTTCATGAGCTTAGTTTTTATTTTCCTCCTCCAACTAATATCTCATGCTTCCAACATGCATAACAAACATACTAGAACTCTAAATCAATATCCATTTGAATCTACAAGATCCATATCAAACATGCTACACATCCACATGCTAA
The DNA here is from genome assembly GCA_015680685.1 of Gnetum montanum. Classification (NCBI taxonomy): domain Eukaryota; kingdom Viridiplantae; phylum Streptophyta; class Gnetopsida; order Gnetales; family Gnetaceae; genus Gnetum; species Gnetum montanum. The sequence continues at coordinate 200,447 of MNCI01021389.1, forward strand.
AAGCATGCCCTTGCATCAGACAACATATCACTATAGTTTAAAGGAATAAATACCAAAATCACACATAAAGCATCAACATATTTCTAATAGTTATTGTTGTACCCCAATCCAACATGCTTGCCAGCCATTTCCTCTATCTAACACATCAAATACAACAAGTATATATAATCATGTTAGTTAAGCATGTAAAAACATCATAATCAATCATAAGAACTAAAGCATCATAACATATACACCACCATCATAACAAACTAACTCATTGTTGATAATCCACTGAGACCATACATACTTATGTAAATCATAAACATAATGCAATACCCAATGCCTATAAAAAGGGTGTAACACCAATCTCTTCCAAAGTTTATCTTGAGCAAAAAAATCATAAGCCTTAGAAAAATAAAATAAAAACCATATAAAAGTCTTATAGTTGGGGCTTTTTGCTTTCTCTACAGAATAACATAAAGTTATTGGATGGTTTATAGTAGAATGATTCCTCCTAAAGCCTACTTGTAACTAAGCATGAAGACCTTTTATTTCTACCCACGAACTAATTTTATTCTCCAAAATAGTACCAAAAATCTTAGTGAAAAGCTAATTGCTTGCAATCAATTGGTAATTATTAAGATTTGGCCTATCTTCCTTTTTGAAAAGTAAGGCCACCTAACTAGAACACTAAGAGATTCAAACCATGTTAAAGCCCTTTATTAAGAAGGTTGCAAATTGCTTTCCACACCAATGGACCATTCCATCTAAGAAGTTCTACATATAATCCATTAACGTAAACACCTTTCTAAGAAGACAACCTTTGAATTTCTACCAAAATGTCATTAAGGAATAACTTAAGAACATTAGAGTTATCTTGCACACTAGAAGGAGCCTCTTGATTACAAAGGTTATTGAAGAAAGTTTGAATAGTAGATAAGGAAAATTTCCAACCTTTTTGTTGTCTATCTTAAAAGAAATTCCAAAAGCTTTTTAGATTAGATTTAAGCTCACTATTCATTCTTTCCTACTCTTCTTTAATGAATTTTATTTTCTTAAATTGAATAAGATTTATGTAATTCTTCAGCACTGAAGCATCAAAATGTGAAGCTAAAAAATATTTATGAATTGTCAAACAATCTACATCAAACCAAGGTTTTCTACAAGCATGCCTCTTCTTAATCTACACTTGAGCAACTATACATAAAAGAGCATTAGTCAAATCTAGCTCATTGTCATTATTAATTAACATATTAGCCACTCTTGTTTAAAAATATTGATGAAGCTCTTATGTGAGATGATGAGTTCTACATTTATTGTAGTGAATATGACACATTGAAGTAATAATAGTGAATTTCAAATAATGATGAGGAAATTCAAGAAGTTTTCTTTTGCTTGAAAAATTTTCACTATGTTTATGTTATCATGAGTAGACAACAAAAGATCAATGTAAGAGTTACCTTGGTGCCTAGTAAAGGTTAAATGGGAGGAAGGAAATTTACTAATGTCATTAAGGATTAAAAATCAAAGCAAAAAATCCCATTCTAATAAATGAATGCCTTTATGATTTGTAATATGATCAACAAATGATCTTTTATAAACTTGAAAGAGCTATTCACTAAACTTTAATTAAGGACAAGCCTTTGAATATTCTTTTTTCCAACATTAGCATTGAAATCCCCACAAAGAAATACTTTGCCAAGCCTAGAGAATTTTACAATATCTTGACCCAAGTATTGAAAAGGATGCTCTTTGGAAAGATTAGCATAATTGAAAATATAAGAATCCCTTGAAGCAAAATATCAAAAAGCAATATAAAGAACCTTTGAAATTCCTTGAACTTTAACCCTCAAATATGGGTTATTATCATTAACTTTATACACATTAATGAAATGATCTTTAGAATTTTTAATTAAACAAGCAATAACTCTAGAATGTCTACCCCTCACGTTGGAATACTTATTTCTAATAGAAATGATATGAAAGCCTATAATAAATATACTCAGAGAATTTTCTTCTTCCCAAATTTTAGCAAAAATAAAAAAACCAAAATTACTAAAGAAATGGCTAGTATCTAAATTAGCAACTTTATTAACTAATGAACTTTCAACATTAAGGAAACCACATGTAATAGAAGAAAACCTCTATTTTGGCAAATTTCCCCTCTCCTTCATGACTGCAATGTATTTATAGTTTAAGTAAGAAAATTTACCTTCAGCACAAGCCCATTTATCTTTATGTCATTCTTCCTTCCTTTTTGCTTACTCTCTTTGGTCAAGTCTTCATTGATCCAAATCTCTTGTCCTTTTAAGATACTTTTGTTGTTCCAAACCTTATTTGTTTCATGTCAATCATCAAGCTTAACAAGAATCTACCGAGGTTTATCCCCCTTAGAACTAGGTCTATTTGCACTAATAATTAGGGTAGAAGAAATGTGCATTTGTTTCATAAAGAAATTTGGCATGGCCAACATATGTGCAATAATGTTTATATGCAATAGACACAAAAAAAAAAGGCATAAAATATTTAAAAATTGAATTAGATGGAAGATGTGTGGTAGAATTTTTTTCAAGTAGAACATATGGAAGAAGAAATTGTTGATTAGAGAAAGCTTGAAATCCTAAAAGAACTAGTGTTAAAGATACTATGAATGAGCAGTTTCCTTACTCCTTCATTATCATCTACATACATACATACAATATAGTAGTGGTAGTTGGTAGGTTTTTTAAGCATAGGTTTTATATGTGTTGTGTTATTTGAAGAAAACTAAAAGAGAAGGTTAGGTTAGGAGAAAATGTTATAAAATGAAAAAAAGGGACAAATAATCTTTTAACAACCTGTGTTTTTGGATGCCTAAGTGATGAGTGGCAAGGTACCCCTACACTCAACCATACGAATACGAGCGTGCACGCGTGATCCAGTCGAACTCCGCAGACTAAATGCCTTAACGCCACAAGAAACACTTGGGGGTAATCGTTCGTTGTCTTCCCAGGCTTGCTTGTAAGTGTCACGGTGTATGGTTAAGCAAGTCTGAGGTATGTGATTTTTTTGGTATTTTTCGATTTTATCTTCTATGCTATCAGAGGAAAGGGTTGAGAAACTAAGCTAACTCTAACTAATGTCCTAAGTCTAAATTAACGAGCGTCAGCATCCGTTCCCACTTACCGGACACACCCTGAACTATGCAACTGTGGCTTACCCAATGCTAATCGTTACTGGATCACCACACGTAACGCAAGTGCTCGAAGTGGTCTTACTGAGGCACCTATTTAGCTTAAGTGTGATAAGCAGCCGATTCCTTAGCTAGCCGTACACACCCGTGGGTGCTTGTAACTAAGTCGTACTTATCACACGTTCTAGCCTAGCAATGAGCAGCCGATTCCTCAACTAGCCGTACACATCGGACTACCCCTGGGATTACCAAGCACAGAATCCTGGAATATGCTATTGGGTTACCAAGTAGCCAATGCTCGTAATTGAGTCGTACTCATGCGTTGCGTCAAGCAACCGATTCCTTGATTAGTCGTACACGTCCGTAGACGCTCGTAATCAAGTCGTACTTGAACGCACTAGGGAAGCAGTAAATGAAAGCAATAAATGAAACCACGTGCTGCAAGGTTTATCCAAACAAGTTCGTCTTTATTGCCATACACAACTTGGGTTTAGGTTACAAGCTGCTCGAATAAAGAGTCGTTCACTCTAGGACTCCTATTGCGGGCACATGGGAAAAATTCTAACTCTGGGGTGATCAATCTGCCAGAGCTTTTCTACTTCTAGCCAGGATTGGAAAATGAAGGAAGTGCCGCCTCTTATTTATAGATATGATGGCGGGATGCGATATCGCGGCCCAGTGCATGTCGCGTCTCATCATTAAGTTAGTATTCTTTTATCGTGCTTTATATCTTACGATTTTATACATGATATGCATTAGTGAACATATTTTGTATTTATGGATAATTTTATGGTTATGCATTTTAGTTTAGACTTACATGCATTATCATTTTTTTAGTATGTTACTAGTTTTTGTTGATATTATTATCATTCATGCTATCATGTTTTATAATTATATCATATTTTTTTTCTTTTTCTTTTGACCATTATTATTTGAAGATTTTCCTTGTTGTTTTAGTACATTTTTATCTTATCTATCTCTTGCCATGATCATTAGAATATGGGTTATATATCTAATGTAATGCTCTCTAACCCAAGGATAGAAAGGAGGGTATTACAAGCTAGTATCAAAGAGTAGATTTTACTGGCAACTCATTTTGTGTTGTTATGCCCAATGATGGTAAGTGTTAGAGGTAGGCATGGTTGTGGTAGGAGGGGAGATGTTGGATCTAGTAACCCAACTCTAATAGTTGAATCCATTCTTAATTGAATACAAAAGCTTGTAACTAAACTGCAAGTGGAAACTATAACTCATGTTGCTCATGCCATGAACAAAGAGATTAGTTAGTTGAACATTAATCACTATCTACTCCAATTCCTCTATCAGTAAATGGAGAAGAACTTGAACACACTTTTTTCACACGCTAATTCAAGTAGTGGTAGTGATTAAAGATGACTAATGGAACATGATCTTATAGAGAAATTCTATTAGTTGGAACGACCTATCTTTCAAGATGAGGAGGATCCTATTGTTGCTATTGAATGAATGGAAGATGTCATTAAGGTCTTCAAACTAATGAATTATACTCTCTTGTAGCAAACTTAGTTAGTGACCTACCAGTTCAAAGGTTTTGCCAGTCATTGGTGGGTTGCCCAAGAGAAGGCACATCATTGGGAGGGTTGTGATATTCATTGCAATGAGTTTTTGCTTACTTTCAATGAATGTTAGGTTCCTTCAAAGTACATGGATGCTAAAGAAAATTAATTCTATTACAACTNCATGTCTAAGTAAGACACTAAGTGTTTGGAGCTCAGTATGTAAGTGCCTCATACACATTTGAATAAGAAGGTCAAGGTGATCTCTTTCATTCATGATCTTCATGCATTCATTAATGACTACTTGCTTACTCTTTGTCTTCAACCATATGAGAATACGTGTGTTCATGTAATGGACCTGTAGTGTAGTCAATTGATTGAAGTAACATGTTGAGATTATTCTTAGAAGATAGGTCAAACCTCTTCAAGAAAATCAAGTGGATCCAAGTAGGTCTAGGATCTAGATCTAGTGGACTGCAATAACAATCTATGCATGATGGACATCTTAGGAAGGATTGTCCCAACTATCATAATTGTGGCTAGTTGTGTGATAGGAGCTTCAATTGTATGAAGTGTTTAGGCAATCGTGAACCCCAACAAGAAGGTAGACTAGCAAGTGATTAGGGTGATGTTAGGATGCATGGACAAGTTTATGCTTTGACTCACTAGCCATTTAATGCTCAACCTAACACAATGCTAATCATTCTTTTGTTGATCCATGAATGATTAGTCTTTTAGACTTGGAGAGTCAAACATGAAGGACCCTAAAGTGTTGCACACACATGCTCATGCATGCTGCTTTTTGACTTACATGATGACTAGGCTTGAACTATAATAGTTTTCCTAGAGCAAATCAAGTATTTGATGGTGTATCTAAGCTTAAGGTATTCACAGTACTTCAATAGGTCTTGGCCCACTTTCAGTGCTTATTACACCTAAACTCCAAGCTGAACTCACATGAGCATGATTGTGTAGCACTTTAGGACCCCTCGCATTTAATAATGTCTATAAACAATGGTGGTTAGTAAAAAAACAAATAGTTCAAATAAACATGATGTGAAGTAATGAAAACTTCCAATGAATTCTTTTACAAGAAGGCTTTATAAAAAATATTAGAGAACAAATGATGCAATAGTAGCCCTCTATACATTAATAAGAAAATACAAACACAAATCAATTATATGTTTCTTTGGAAACATCATTTTTGCAAAATTTTGGTCGAGAGGTCAACTACCAATCATAGATCGGTAACGCTAAATAATATTTTATCCATAATGCTACAAAGAGAGCTTATCGTTAATGCTAAATAATATTTCATCCATAATGCTAAGGGAGAGCTTATCAATAATGCTAAATAATATATTGTCCATAACACTCCAACGAGAGGTTACAAGTAATGTTGAATAATATTCTGTTTATAATGCTAGAGGGAGAGGTTATAGGTAATGCAATCGCAAAATAATATTTCATCCAGAACATTTCAAGGAAAGCCTATTTGCTAAAGAATATTTAATCTATAATACCAACATATTTTCTGCAAGCAATCTATGGCTTTTATGTTTATGTTCTCTTATTGCAATGCACAAGGAATAAAATTCAGAAGGGCACAGGAGCATGTATGCAACACAAGATTTAGTGCCAAACTTGGAATTATTTATCATTCTCATTGTGCAATCATAGCGATCTTACCAAAATTGTTGTAGAATATGTAAAATTTGGTAAAATGACAACTTTGATAATTTTAATACAATAGATGAACTAAACTTCAACTTCATTTTTGCAAGATTCTCTTCGCCAACTTATATGTATATATTAAATATATAACTAAGCTAGTTATTCAATTAGTTATGTGGATGTGTTATTTGGACAGAGAGGCCAACTTGGTAACACAAAATAATGTTCCATCCATACTACTTAGGGGGAGCCTATTAGTAATGTTAAATAAAATTTTGTCCATAATGCTCTAGGGGCAACCTATAAGTAACACGAAATAATATTCCATTTATAACACCAACATATTTGCTCCAAATGAATTTGCAATTTGTATGTTTGTGTCTTTGTATTGAAACATACAAGGAAGGAAATTCAGAAGGATAAGGGGAATATGCATGCAAAACAACAATCCATGAGAAATTAGAAAGGTTGTGTAGCACAAGATTTATTATCAAACTTGGAATCTATTATCCTTCTCATCATGCAATCATAGGAATTTTCTGACCACAATTATTATGGAATGTATCCAATGTGTTAAAATGGTGATTTGGATAATTTTCAATGCAATACTTTTTATAAGATTATCTAAGCCAAATTATAAATATATAAACAAGCTAATGAGGTAAGCATTGGTAGAAGTTATAAGTAATATTTTGTTAAGAAAATTCAATGTTACATGAAGCTAATTTTCATTTAAAATAAAGGCTATTTGTTCATTTATTCACATGTCTAGATTCTTTTAATCCACCAATTGGAGATAAATGGGATCTTAACAGGAACATTTTTTTGTGGCAATTCCAAATAACCAAACTAGCAAAACAAAAGTGCCCTATCAAAATGTATGCTACATTTTGAATGAACAAAAGAAATTTATTTAAATAATATTTAAAAATGCTTAAGATTAAGAGAAACATCCCAATTAGTAAGCTGACTTTATTTTATTGGCATAAGGTTAAGATGACATAATAATCACTATTATCATTGTAAACTCAAATTCAACGTGAGAAGTTAAGAATTAGATCTGCTTATTTCAAAATCCTTGACCACGCTATTGTAAATCATTTCGAAATTACTTAGCAACTTGCTTTAGACTACATCTCTGTTAAGTTTCTCTAGAGTAAATCTCTGGCAGCTTCCACCTCAGGTCTTTGAACGCAATAAAAAAAATTTCCACTTTGGACCCCAAATTTTATAAATGATATGACATACGATATACGGGAAAAATTGTGAACCGACGAAAAAGATCAAAAAAATCGATGACAATCTGAAAAGAGCATAAAGATACTCTAACAATATGACGCCTCTATCAAAATCGAGCCTCAAGATTTAAGCTGAAGCTAAAACAAGTCGGTGGCATATCTTTGGTAACAGAACCTTATCAAGGACTGTCCCAGGAGTAGGCACATTCATTCTGTTATTCATACTGAAAGCTACTTTAGTCTTTTTCCCAGCTCGCGGATATTTATGCTTAAATGCTAAAATCCGAAACAAAAGTATAAAGATTTGGCAGAGCAAATTAAGCTTTTGACTTGAGCAGTAATCAAAATTCAACCTTGCCTACCTGATTTATTTACCCAACAATGGCTGTTGCAGCTTTCTGAACTGCTCACGGCTCCCGTTAAATTCAGCAGCTTTCAGTGTTTGACTGGTCATATATACTAACAACATCGAAGAAGCACGAAAACAAAACGGGAAAGCTCTATCAGCAAAACGACAATTCTCAGCCCAGAAACGTAAAGCACAGTACGAAATCCAAAATCCAAAAGATACAACAAGAAAAACACATGATAATGTGATAATTTCCTTTGAATTCCATTTTTTAAAAATAATCAATATCATGCAAGACTGTCGGCAACAAGAAGAAGGTCATGAGTAACACGATCCGAATTATTCGTCAGCAGCAGCAGAACCTCCAAAAGCCTCTGAATTTTCCTCTGCACAATGACGACAAGAATAACAACACAGAAACCAAGCTTTTAAAGTGCTTTAGGCATCCGGAAAGAAGCCAAGACACAAACCAATCATCATGAACAACAGCAGCAGAAAACCGAAAAAACCCTCATACGCCGGCTCAGATTAGGGCATCGGGAGAGAGGAAAAAACTCGAATCCAAAAGACACAACAAGAAAATACATCATAATGTGATATTTCTTTTGAATTACATTGAAAAAAAAATCAGTATCATGAAGACCGATAGTCAATACCAATAAGAAGGTCATGAGTAACACGATCCGAATTATTCGTCAGCGGCGGCACAGCCTCCAGAGGCTTCTCAATTTTCTTCTATACAATGATGACAAGAATAACAACACAGAAACCAAGTTTTTAAAATGCTTCCCGCACTGAATCAGAAAGAATCCAAGACACAAAACAATCATCATTATCATCGGCCGCAGAAAACAAAAAAAAACCGGAAAACCCCGCCCTGGCTTGGGGCATTGGAGAGAGCAGGAAAAAACTCGAATCCAAGATCCCAAAGGAAAAAAAAAAACTATTTTCTTTCAATTACATTGAAAAATAATAATATGGTCGTGAGTAACACGATCCAAATTATTCGTCAGCGGCCGCACAGCCTCCAAAGACCTCTGAATTTTCCTCCTCTGTACAATGACGACAAAAATAACCACACAGAAACCAAGTTCTTAACATCCATCCATCCATCGGAAAGAATCCAAGACACAAAACAACAATCATCAGCAGCAGCAGCAACAGAAGAAGAAAACAGAAAAAACCCCGAAAAACCCGGCCTTGGATTGGGGCATATCGGAGAAGGGAAAAATTCGATCCAATCACAGAAACACCACCAACAACAACAACAGAGGAGCGGCAGCAGAATTACAACACAGACAAAACCAAGACCGCGACCGTGAGATGTGGGCTAAGAAGAATCGTTGCTGCTGCTGCTGCTGTTGCTGCCGTTGCCGAAAACAAAAGGCACCATATCCGTGGACGGATACCGATACGGCCGGCGCCGGAATCCGTAGAAGCGCATGACCTGATCGTCCGCAAAATCCAGCGCTCGTTCCATGCCACCGTAACACTCCTCGGCTCCGTAAATGGGGTTCCTCCACCCGGTGCACGGCTGACACCCCGCAAAATGCGTCACGAACGGCCGGCTCTTGCCGCCGTCGACGCCGCAGCGCCGGCGCGCGGACCAGTACCGGGGCACGGACTTCTCGGCGTACCTCCGGCGCGCGCCGGCGCAGGCGGCGTCGTCGGCGTCGGCGGTCCGGCTCCCGTTCTCGTACCCGGCGACGAACACTTTCCAGAAGCCCTGGAACTCGTACGCGTTCTCGATGTAGATCTTGTCGCCCCAGCGGCCGTCCTCCGTGATCATCAGATACACGAGCGCCGACTGGTCGTCCGACTCGACCACGGCGCGGTCGCGCAGCAGCTGCGAGAGCCGCTGCGCCCAGGCCGGGAAATCCGGCGCGAGCGGCGACATGCGCGCCCAGCGTTCCATGAAGCGGAGCGACCACTCGCAGTTGCGGATGAGGAAAACGCCGGCATTGATGCCGAGCCAGCTTCGCTCCTGGTACACCTTGTGACGCCAGCCATGGAGAACCAGGTTGTATCCGGCGTAGCGCTCCATGGGATGCTCGTACTCCATGTCCGTGACGACGGCGTCGCTGTCCATCCACCAGATCCACTCCGCCTCCGGGTGCGCCAGCATGGCCGCGCGCACGATCGGGATCTTGGACCAGAAGCCGTACATGCGCGCATCCAGCAGCAGCATATTGTGGATCATGTCCAGGCCGTGCAAACGGCAGTAGTCCTGCTTGTTCTTCAGGCTGCGCAGCATCAGGTGGTCGCCCATGGGGTTCTGGCACTTGGCCGCCTGCGAGCCCGAGATGAGGAAGATCCGCGGGTTTCCGCCGTCCGTGTAGTTGCGGACGTTCGGGTGCGCCCGCAGCCACCGCGTCCGTTTCGCGTCCCAGTTCGCCGGCACCGAGCCCATTCCGTAGCCGAAGTCCGCGTCCGCGTAGAAGTCGTCCGGGCCGTTCTCCCATGCCGGGTCCTCCGCCGCCTGCGCGCCGGGGGTCGGCCCCGGCGTCCTCGGCGTCCGTGTCGTCGTCCGCGTCCGCCAGTCCGCGAGCGCGGCCGCGTCGGCGTCCGAGCCCGGGCCGTAGGCGCGCAGGAGGCCGACGCAGAGGAGCAGCGTCGCGAGCGCGCCGGCGCCGAAGAAGGCTCCGTCCATGAACTTCTTCAGTCGGCCCTGCATTATTATCTTGTCGTCCTTGGGCACCGCCATTGTTTCTTCTACGGACTGACTGGCCGCTGATTTGGGTCGTCGTCGATGGATGGAGGGGTGAATCCAGAAAACCCTTCAGAGCTACTGCGTCGTCGTCGTGGTCATGGATGAAGAATTGCAGAGTTGCTTTTGGCGGATCTGAGAAGTGACAGGGAGCCAATCATGCCCAGAATCTCTGCTTTCCCTGCTGCTCGGCTCTGCTCTCTGTGTCTCCGACTTGGGCCGCCCTGTTTGTCGTTGAGAAGCTGCTGCTGTCTTCTGCTTCTATTTGTGGGCTTGGACTGACTGTGTGGTTGCGCTGGCTTAGGGCCCGTTTTATGGTGTTAAGCGAGCGTGCCGGGATTAGGGGGCAGGCCTAACTTTAATCATTTGGCATTTGGGTCCGTAGCCGAAACGGCGCGCTGTGCGTCCCCTGACTCTGTGCTTCCTCCCTCGCTCACGCCACGCCGCCATTGTAAAACGGGCGTTCGTGTTGTATCCGCATTTTTGGCGCGCCTTCCGCCACGTGGCGCGCTTCCGTCGCTTTCCTGTGGGTCCCGTCTTCCAGGGAAATCAAATCAAATGGCCGAGTTTGTTGACGATGAGAGATGATGGATCTATTATTGGGGAGGAGGATGAGTGGGGCCGGGATTGCGTTTCAGCTTTCAGGATATAACATTGCAAAATTATAATGGTAGGCCTGACGGTTAAGCGGTCGGCGATGGCAGCTAACGGTTAAAAATAACCGAAAACGGCATATCTCGTGGGTAAAAATAACCGAAAATAGCAAAGGGTATGTATGTGTAAATTTTTTTATCCCTTGCGTCAACGTCGCGCCATCCTGGATTCGCAGTAACAACGTCGCGGAATGCAGCGATTTTGTTTGGCAGCGATGGATAGCGTGATCGGTTCTTTTTAACTATTCCGTTTTTTTCTCTTTATTCTTTTATATTGTAGGTGTATCTATATTATAATTATTTTTGATTTTACTAGGTAGGACTGAGTTATACATTTCTATTAATTAAATAATAAGATATTAGCATAGTGGTAAGACATGATTTTAAAGCTCTAATTGGACTATATATCTTCAGAATATATCTATGTTTCATTTATTTCAGGTTCCAAAATCTATAAACTTCTATAAATCTTGGGGACTGACACCCTGTAAACTTCTATAAATCTTAGGGTGTTCCTATGTTTCACTTATTTCAGGTTCTAGCACCTCCCTAAAATTATTTTGGTTCTGACATCCTTACATGAGTTCTTTTTTGCCATTCACCTTAGATCTTTGGTTCTTTGCAGTTTTTTAAAATCAGCTTCAATTCTTATTTGGAATTTGTGAAAACATTCATAGTAAAAATACTTTAACAATTAACAAGAAGCTCCTAGCCAACTTAACCATGTTCATCGTTAAAGTATGTGTAAAGTGAGGTTACAATCTCAATTCTTAGTTATGCATACAACTAACAATTTAACTAACAAAAGCATTCAATATTACCAAAAAATATGAAATCTTCGAAATTTTTTTTACCTTTCCTTTAGGAGCTATTGATGTAGCAATTTGAAACCACAAAAAATAACATGTTAAAACGAATGACCCGTCTTCGGTTCGAGTGAGTTCATAACTATGGACGGGGCGTGTGACGGGGACGAATTAATTAAGTGAGAGGGGTGGTGTGAACCACGTGATATGCTATGGCCATTGCCCAATTATTCAAGTGCCAGCAATAAAAGGGTCATGGGAAGGACATTTATTTTGTTGCATTTTCATTTTCACCAAACTGGACGTGTAATTTTCATAACGTGATCTTGTAGATGTCTAAGCATGTGACGGTATCTTATAATGATTACCAATAATGGCAAGAGATGCCCCGAGGGGGGTTTTTTTTTTCTTATAAAAATAAAAATATGTTTTAAAAAATGAGATACCCCGCCTCCCTGGAGCTTGAGAATAATGAAATTAGCTACATGGCTGTTCAGGAATCTTTGCGAACTTAAAAAACATTAAGCAAAGAGGGAGATGTTATTTTCCGTTGTTGCTTGTGTTTGTCTCCATACAACTATATTTAGCTTTTGAGTATCTTTATCATCATTGAGTCGACGTGTGTGAGGATGATTTGCCACATATCGGTAGGTCATGATAATTACAATTTGGAATCAAAAGGCAATCATCACTTTGATTATCATTGTTGATTATTCGTTTTATAACTGAACACGTCCATTCCCTTTGTTACCTTATTATTATTATTAAGACTTTATCACTATCATTCATGATTCCCTTGAACACTATTGAGATATTATTAAGTTTTTTATTTTGGTTGTGGGCGAAAGGCCAACTACTAATCACAAAGACCTATTCTTGTGATGCTAAATTATATTTTATTCATAATGCTTAAACAAAGATCAAAGAAGACATGAGAAAAACTATTGAAGATAAATTAAGAATTGCAAATAAACAAATATTTAGCTCTTTGTAGAGAACTCATGTAGCTAATCCCATTTTGTTGAAATAAGGCTAGGATGATGATGATAATGATGATGCTTATAGTTTGGCCCTCCATAGGAGGCAAACACTTTGTTGCTCATCAACAAAGCAATTTACTGTTTAGGAAGGGATTCGAGACCCTTCCCCTTATATCAAAGTCTCAATATTGTAATATTTTATACACTTTTACATAGATTTTATACTTAGTTTTTCTTTTTATTCTATTGCTCATACCCTACTCCATACTTAGTTTATTTTTCAGCACTTTATATTTAGTCATGTTTTTAGCAGTTTATACTTTTCATTGTTTCCTTGTTGTTCTTAGTTTATGTGTGGTAGGCTTAGTCTGTATTTGATTAAAGGTTTCATGCTCCTTTATTTCATAATTGTGGATATATTGAGGGTTACATTAATTCGAAGACCATTTACGGGTGTGTACTAAGTATTTTGACACTTAGTTCATGGGGGTGTCCTTATAGGAGTTTGTAGAACATTGCTACAAGAACAACATTGATGAGCGACAAGGTACCCCTATGCCCAACTATACGAATCACAAGTGTTCATGCATGATCTAGTCAAATTTCGTGGATGGGACTAGTTGTGGCACCTAGATTGCTATGCGTTGATCACAGTTCATTGTCTTCCCACTTGGACTAGTGGTAGCTTTGTCACATATGGTTTAGTCCAGAGTGAGGCATATGATTTTTATTATTTTATATTTTAAAAGTTTAATCGCCTACAATAAGAATGAAAGGTAAAGTAATTTAAGATCTAATTCATCTATTGCCTAGCTAGCCTAACACAAGTACTCATCCCACTTTCCTGGACACATCCTAAACACATATAGTGCTGCTAGGCTACCAAATGTTAAGCATTGTTGGGTTACCAAGCACTATATGTATGCTCGAAGTGGTTGTGCTTGTGTTTATTAACAATTGGAAATTAATTGCTTAATTAAAATGTATTAAAGTAAAGTACATGAAAGTAAAGTGCATTAAAGGAAACATTAATCTATTCTTAGCCCTGCAAGGATTGTCAAAATAGTTTGTTTTTATTCCTGTCACACTCTGCTGTGCTAAGGTACATCAGTGTTTGAACAAAGATCCGTACACACTTAGACTCCTGTTGCGGGCACTCAGAAAATATTCTAACTTTAACGAAAACAAATTGTGCAAAATTCATGCCAAATAGAGAGCTCAGGCACTATGTTTATAGGCCAGCATATACCTTACGATGTCGGATACTCGATGTCACATTTGGGATACCCAATGTCACATTTGGGCTACCCAATGTTGGAGCAGATAAAAAATGCACTTCATCAAACATTAATATTATTAATACCTCATATTTAGAGCTATAATCATATTTCATAAAACCATCCCTATTGTTGAAATTTTTAGGTGATATCTCCTAATATCTTATTGCTATTTTTATTATTCAAGTAGAATGTTAAGAACTAATACATTACTTTAGCTTTCAATGGTAACAAATTAGCTTATAATACAAGTATATCATATAGGACTTGAGTTTTCACTTTGAATTCATCTAACAAAAGCTACTGATGGGACGAGATATCGCATGGGCTGCGATATCGCATATGTGATATCACGGTGCACTGTCATATCTATAAATAAGAGGCGACTCTCCCTTGTTTCCTCATCCTAGGCTAGACAGTAGGGAAACTCTGGTAGATTGATCACTCCAGAGATAGAATATTTTCCATGTGCTCGCAGTAGGAGTCCTAAAGTAAACGGATCTTTATTCGAGCAAACATTGTACCTGAACACAAGTTTGTGTACGGCAATAAAGACGAGCTTCTTGGATAAACCTTGCAGTGCATGGAATAGGATTTTATTATTGTTATTTATTAGCTATCATTTATTAATTATTATTTATTATTTGTTATTTATTGCTTTCTCTCTCAACCCTTCTCTCCTAGTTAAGTGCCTCAGTACGACCACTTCGAGCACGTGCGTTATGCGTGGTGATCCTAGCAACGATTAGTGTTTGGCAGCCACGGTTGCATCGGTTTAGGGTGTGTACGGTAAGTGGGAAGGGATGCTAATGTTAGGTTAAATTAGACTTAGTTCATTAGTTAGAGTTAATAATTAGTTTCTCAACCCTTCAACTCAATAACATAGGAGATAAAACATAAAAACTATAAAAATCATATACCTAAGACTTACTTAACCATACACTGTCACAACTACAAGTAAGTCTGGGAAGACAACGAATGATTAACCCTAAGTGTTTCATGGGGCGTGTAGGCACTTAGTCTGTTTCGACCGGATCATGCGTGCTACCCTCGTATTTGTATGGTTGAGTGTAGGGGTATCTCGCCACTCATCATTGGCGTTGTTGCCGGGGACTAAGTGTTGTGCACTGAATAGAACATAGGATATCACTCACATCGTTGGGAGCCTAAACGAACCTTCGGGTTAATTAAAGAAAAATTTATATAACGGTAAGTAGCACACCGATAAGACACTATGTCTTCTTCTTCTTTTCATAAGAGCAACTCACCACCTAAGGACCATACACGAAACAGTCGACAATCAAAAACACATAACCGAAATCAGCCAAGTCCTCAACAATACTAGATAGTCTATACTCATCCCGATGAGTATATTCCAAACTTTACCTTTATCCTCCATCAAGACAAACAAATGCGCTGGAGAGATTTGCAAGGTAACATAGTGTTACCTTCGGATCGGGCAGTCCCAAACATGCTTCTTCGTGCCTTGGCATAGATTGGCATGACAGAATTATACGCTGAATACGTTATGGGTGATTTTGACATGAGGGATTACCATCCCACAGCTTTACAACGTATGAGGGACTCAAGGTAGGCGAGCCAACATACCCTGTTGAAGGGCAAAGGGCTGCACGTCCTTAGCGAAATAGGAGATGATGAACCCATTATAATGGGTTCGCTATCAAATGATGTTCCCCCTCCTAATAATGGTGAGGAGGTGGGGTATCAGAACCTACGCTCAACGATACATAACACTAGTTATGATCCCCGTGAACACCAACTGTTCATAGAGGGAACAACAACTCATAATAAGGATGGACACTTAGATTGTCACCATGATCGGGGCCGTAGCAGCCGAAGAGAAGGCAAGAAACATCGTCATGGCGATGGTTCTCCTTCTTCTTTTCCTTCATCTCATCACTCACCCTCTCCTTCCACATTTGGGTGCAGCCACCATGAACATAACGGTGAGGATAGAGGTAGACAAAATGAGAGACCTTGACGAGAGAGTCAAGAGAGAGGACAAGGGCAAGAACAAAGGGAAAGTAGGGAACAACGCAGACATCACAGATATCATGAAAGAGATGATCATGATGAGCACCTACTTGCAACCCAAAGTATGATCAATATAACGGAGGCAGTAAGAATTCCAATAAGGTATTTAAAAGACAGTCGAATGAAGCATTTAGACATGAATAACATCCCACGCTTTGAGGGGGGATACAACGCTGATCCGCAGCATCATTTACAGGCATTCCACGATGCCTGTGCGTTGCAAAACATAGAAAATGAGTGGCAAAAACTAAAGTTGTTTCCTAGGACACTCATTAAGGAAGCAGAGAGTTGGTACTGGTCCTTAGAACCAGAAACCATCAGGAGCTAGAGTACAATGTTAGAACTCTTCAACGATAAGTATCAAACGTACTCCAGAGTGTCTAATTTGCGTAAGAAGATCCAAGGAAGGAAGCAAGGTACTTATGAACCCTTGGATGCTACCATGGGCCGATACTATGCATTGTTACATTGTTGCTTGGGCCATGGATACGCTCAACAGGATCAACTCCGCCACATCATAAATGGGCTAAGGCATGAGACTAGAAGAACCCTTGGGACTTATGCCCAAGGGAGACTATCAGAACTTAGAGCCCATGAAGTTCATTGCTTGTTGAAACAAGTAGCAAAAGAAGAAGGTGAACTATGAAAAAGAGAGAGTGC
>MNCI01021389.1:217593-240240 GCA_015680685.1 Gnetum montanum
GGAGAAATTCAAGCCCTGCACATAACAAGGGTAAGGGGAAAATTACTATCTCCGATGAGGTTGTGGATTTAGACACAGACGATGACAGTGGATGTGAGATCTGCCAATATGACCATCCTAAGGGATGTTGTCCAATTATCTCACATCTACAGGAGTCTGGGGTGTATGCACTTAATCCGAGACTTAACCAACGGTAAACACCCTGAAGGTTACCTTATCCTCAAGGTAACCTAAGGTAGTTCCACCAACCACTAACATACTATCCGAGTGGAACTCCACCACAACCCATCGGATAGCATTAGTAGTGGCAATATCCACAGTCATGGGGGATGCCATCGCCAACACAACAGTACCCTTACTGGTAGCTAGACCCATATGGATATTATGTGCAGCAGCTGATTTCTCCAAGTGACTCTATGAGCCACACAACTTCCCAACATCACTACCAAGTTCGGGAGTATTTCAGGAGGACTCCTTCTCCTTCGGGAGACATACCACATTCATCCCATCCTCCAACTACATTCGCACCTCTTCCACCTGTAGTTCCCATACAACATGCTCCAACAATGCAAGGGGAACTCCCTACTCAACCGCAACAACGTAACACTGCGAGAGTTGTAAATATCCAACCCGCTGCTGGTTCTGACAACTGTAAAAAGAGAAGGCCTTTCTTCAGAACCAGAAGCCCAGAAAAACGCTAGCAAAAATAAGTGGTTGAGCCCATGTACACTCCTCCACCATCTGACACTTTGGAGCACCCTTCAGTCCAACAATAGAGTACGCATATGGTTATGTTAACGCATACTGTAACTGACTGGATTAAGGTAGGCCACCTTCCCAGAAAGTTATCTGATCCTGGGAGCCCCTTAATCTATCTACAAATCACTGGGAACAAACCACATAAGGCTCTTCTTGACTCAGGTTTCGAAGTTAATTTAATATCACGAGAAATGTATCAAACCTGGAACCTGCCCCAACTTAAGAAGAGCAACATTCAACCAGAGCCAGCTGACGAGTCCATCACCATTCCCTTAGGATTGGTGGAGGAAATCATTACCACTATGTGTGGGTGGTCCTACCCAGCTGATTTTTTGGTGATTGAAATCAACAACAATGAAGGGGGCTTCCCAATTATAATGGGAAGGCCATGGTTAAGTACAATAGATGCATACCTAGGGATCCACGATCTTTCCTTGCAAATATCTAAGATAAACATATATGGAAAGATCGAGAAGAAGAAAGTTCTATGCATCAGATACAGTGACTTAGAGGGTGATGACATGGAATAATGTTCAACATTTCTTCCATGTAATCGGTGTGCCTAGGAAATACAAATTCAAAGGTGCCTGTATGTAGCAACCACACTAGTAGTAGATACCCCATGGTTGACAACTACTAGGAAGAGCAAACTAATATGCATGGAACGAACTAAGGAAACTCATGCTAACAACGAAGACATAGATACATTGGAATATGCGCATCGCCAACTTCCACTCCTCAATCTAAGAACATCAATGGAGAGAAGTTGGGCACTTTTATGAAATTCAAACAGACGCTCATTATTTTGGATCTCTTCCTTTCTATTCAATCATGGGGGAGATGGCCACCTATGCTAACCATTGGAGGCCCTTAGTTCTTTTACATTTTTTTTTGACACGTTTTTGTTTTCCACATTTTTGTTTTACACGTTTTTTTACATGTTTTTGTTTTACACATTTTTGTTTTACACGTTTTTGTTTTACAATTTCTTTAACTTTTCTTGTTTTTGTTTTACAACTTTCTTCAAATTTTCTTGTTTTTGTTTTAAAAATTTCTTTAACTTTTTTTGTTTTTATTTTTCAACATCGTTATACTTTTTCATTTTGTGTGTGTGTGTGTGTGATCCATCCTGTAAGTTTGTCACCCAATAAGTGTTCTTCATGATGGTATGAACTATTTTTCATTAATTGCTAATGTTTGGTTTTTACCTTTAAGTTATGATGTTGATACTAAGGTATGTTCTTTTGATATGGCAGGCAATGAGTTCACTTCATCCATCCATCGACGAAAGTCTATGGCTTCTCTTAGCTTGGAAATGTACAGTTCCTTTCTAATAAGAAATTTAACGAATCAGTGACTAGGTCTCTCTTAAACTAAGGAAGGACTCAAGGCTTGGAAAGGGTGTGACTTCAAGGGAACTTGATGCATTTGTGTTGGCCATTCTCTTGGATGCTTGGATGTTTTCTTCTTGAGTTTTCTTGCCATTCCGATGTTACCCAATTATCGGAAGTTGAGACAATAAAAATAAGAAGTCTTTGCATGGTGTGGTTCTCACACATAAAAACACAAAACACAAAATAATAATAATAATAATAATAATAAAAACAAAGAAAAAAAAACAAAAAAGGGTGAGAATTCAAAGCACACCCCTTAGACGAAATAAACTTGGGTTACTAGCATTGGTTATGGAACCAAAAGTGTCCCCTCTAACTAAGGCCTTTCTCGCTTCCCATTCTCTCCTTTGTTTCATTAGAATGGTGGTGACTCTTTGGAGAGGCATTCTTGTTATTCAAGAGGATGAATTGGCTGAATGAATTGATGTGAAGTCACTGGATGTGGTTGGTTTGAGGCCGGAGTTGGAATGAGATTTGCTCAGTCACATTAATCATGCAACACACAAGGGGCTGTACACCACCTTGTTCTTGGGATCCCATTCCATTCTCTTCTCTCCACCCTTTTCTTCACTGTTTACCTCATTGCCACTTGTATCACTAGTGTATATTTTGGTAAATGCATCGTGTTCTTTCTGGTAAACTCTTACGGTTAAGTCTTTAACTCTTGTTCCAAAGGACATTCCTAGAGCCTACGGACTCTTTGAATGTGGGTTTGTCAGGGCATTAAGGGCATGAGCCTGCTTTGGGGAGGACCCACTGACATTCCTATTTAGTGCACTAGTTAAATTCTTTCCCTGAACATTTTGCAATTAATTTTATTTTATTTTGTTCATTTCCATTTTGACATCCATTTCATCGATGCTATAGTTGTCCCTATTTATCTATCTTTTTTGTTCCTTTTTCTTTCTCCATTCTAACGCTACCAGAGGTTCGCGATTAGTCATGGGGGTACGGGCCCTGATTTTTTCAATTATTTTTCCTAACCCCTACACCTTCGGTAGTAATCATTAATATATTTCTGTACTGACCTAAATTGTCAGTGTAAGGCTGGAAGGGAAACAAACACCGAGAGATCGTTGGGTAGGCACAGCTGACCTTGCCTTCGCTTGAGGGCAAGCTGGAAAAGGGAACGAAGGCAGAGTGCCTTGGATGGTTTGCACGTAAATCAACCAAGAACTTCCCCGAGCGTAAGCTACGGCTAGCGCTGGGGTTATCGTAAACAGTATGTAAACGGAATGCAAACGGCGATACGAAATGTAAATAAAGCGTACTGAATTATGAATGAAGCATGAACAAAGTTATATTTGTAAAGCATAAACAGAACTAAACAATGTAAATGGGAGGCAATAATGAAACTGTATTATATTGTTTTAGAAAAATGTGCACCGGTCAAAGCGTAGTTGCACAAGTGTGAACGGAAAGTCAAACGCCTAGCCCCGGAAGGATATGATGCGACGATGTGAGAAGAACTTGAAAGCCAAAAAGCGGATGTGTTGAGCGCCCAAGGATTGCAAGTTCTTTCCTCCTTCGGAATCGCCAATTTCTCCAATCTTTGCCTCTTCCAATCTTCTTCTCCTTCTTGCTGCTTTTGCTTTGCTTCTCTTTTTGCCTCTTTTTTTGCTTCCAATTTGTGTAAATTGGTAGGGTATTTATAGGTTTGGGCTAGGGTTTTGGCTAGGGTTTACTTTGACCAGGTTCAATGTACTTTACAACTTGTGGGTCATTTGAGCCCATAAAAAATACAAATAATTAGAAAAACAAGCCCTCAAGTTATAAAACTTTAGAAAAATTGGAAAGATTATGTCTAGTGGCGGCTTCCTTGATTAAAAATTATTATTATTTTTTGTTTTCTGCGTTAGTGGGCTAGAAAATTGGAATTTTCTAATGTTTGGTAAAAAAAATTTTAATCATCGGGGAGGACAGTAGAAGGTGATGCCTGGTGGTGCAGCGATGCAGTAGCGGCAGTAGGAGGAGTGACGCAGCAGCGGCAGCGCAGCGGGAGACAACGTGGCAGACAGGAGGGAGCAACAATGCGGTGGGGCAGAGGAAGCAGTGATGACAGGCAGAGAACAGCGGCAGCACAGAAACAGAGACGGTAGGCAACGCGGGAAAGATAGAGACCCGACAGAATCAGCGCGGCGACGTGGTGGCATGGTGAGCGATGTGGAGGCCGCGGGAACGCAGAAAATAGCGTCGGCAAGGAGGAAACAACGGCGGCAGGGAGAAAAGTAGCGTGGCGAGCAGGGCAGGAGCACAAAAAAATAGCGTCACAGGCAGAGGCAGTGCAGGGAGAAAACAGCGGTGGCGGCGTCTCAGTAGTGTCACATATCTGCAACAAAGCGAGTAGTAGGGGTTCCTCGAACAATGTCGGAGCAAGCAGCGAGGGGCAAACGAAGAGATGGAGCGCAAAGCACCATAACTTCGAGAACGCCGACGACATCGTGCCGATGCTGAGAATCGAGGTCGTCGTTAATGGTGCTGCGGATACACTGGCAAAGCTGCACTGGGCCAATCTTCCCGAAAGCCAGAGACTCCTCCAGAGACACGAAAGCTTTGCAGCAGATACTTCTGCTCTTGCTGTAGAAAAATCCATACTTCTCCGTGGCCGCTACACATCTCCTCAACTTTGTCCCACATCTTTCATTCATGCCATTTCTATTTCCATTTCCATTGCTCTCGTCATTGTTATGAACTTCTGCAACTGAAACTGCTGCAAAACAGGTCAACACCATCACAGCAATGAAGACGCGTGAACACAATCTAGCCAAGACCATGTTGTTAATTTATTCTTCTCAATAATGCTTTGCTCTTGTATGTTGAATCTGCGATTGGTTGGATCTATGCTGGTTCTTATATTTTCGAGCGGTCAACGCCTCTGCATCTTCAGCGGCATGATCTAAGTTGGCGGCCTTGTTTTCGTGATCGTGTTTGCTGCTGCTGCTGCAGCGTGTGTGGAAGTGGATCAGAGATATAGATCTGGGTATCCCAATTGCAGTTCCCTGCTTCAGAAATTTTTATGAATCCAGTGATTTTTGGATAGCGGGGAGAATATAGACTGGGTGCATCTCAGTGCGCTAGAACTTGGAAGCAACGAACACATCATTTTTGGTTGCAAGTCTAGAGGCAAAGGCTTCTTTTCTTTGAAATGCGGAGAAATCTGGAGAGAGTTAACAATAAGCAATCCTGTTATTTGTAACTATATTGTCTTGTGCATTTCCCATAATCCAAAGGCATGTGCATGTGAATAATAGCCGTTGTTCATGCACCATTGAGGCATACAAATTTCCATTCAAAGTACTAAGCTGAAATTAGTGGTGTTTCAATCTCCAGATTTGTATCAGCCATACCACAACCTAGCTAATGAACTTACACCGAAGCAAGGTATCAACTACATTAAAATTCATCTACCCTTGCTAATATAAGATTGTGTTGTATGTGCAGATGGAAATCATAACAATGGAGGGGATCTAGAAGGAACACTTGGAATGGAGCAGTGCTGGAAGAAGCTATGCAAGGAGCAAGACCGATGGTGCACTTACCGATGGACAACGAAAGGTGCAATCTTGGCGTTGGCAGCAGTAAGACTTCTTCTCTCTCTCTTTTCTCTCAGCTGCCAAATGAGGCCTGATATCAATGTAATAAGGTGTTCACTCTTGTTGTCATGAACATCAATTTGTTGAGTCTTGTAATGATGATCCGTTCACATGTCATCCCATTAGTTTCCATTGAGTCAATAATCCCATACCTTCCCGATATTATTGTAATGAACTCAAGGACGAGTTTTAATTTAGTCATGGGGGTATGATGGGATGCGATATCGCAGTGCATTGTCATATCTATAAATAAGAGGTGGCTCTCCCTTGTTTCCTCATCCTAGGCTAGACAGTAGGGAAACTCTGGCAGATTGATCACTTCAGAGATAGAATATTTTCCATGTGCCAGCAGTAGGAGTCCTAAAGTGAACGAATCTTTATTCGAGCAAACATTGTACCTGAACATAAGTTTGTGTACGGAAATAAAGACGAGCTTCTTGGATAAACCTTGCAGTGCATGGAATAGGATTTTATTATTGTTATTTATTAGTTGTCATTTATTACTTGTTATTTATTATCTGTTATTTATTACTTTCTCTCTCAACCCTTCTCTCCTAGTTAAGTGCCTCAGTAGGACCACTTCGAGCATGTGTGTTATGCGTGGTGATCCCAGCAATGATTAGCGTTTGGTAGCCACGGTTGCATCGGTTCAGGGTGTGTAGGGTAAGTGGGAAGGGATGCTGATGCTAGGTTAAATTAGACTTAGTTCATTAGTTAGAGTTAGTAATTAGTTTCTCAACCATTCAACTCAATAGCATAGGAGATAAAACATAAAAACTATAAAAATAATATACCTCGGACTTACTTAACCATACATCGTGACAACTACAAGTAAGTCTGGGAAGAAAAGGAATGATTAACCCTAAGTGTTCCATGGGGGGTGTAGGCACTTAGTCTACAGAGTTCAACTGGATCGTGCGTGCTTCACTCGTATTCGTATGGTTGAGTGTAGGGGTATCCTGCCACTCATTAGCTACTTTTAAAGTTTTACAATTTTCTTCCATTATTCTTAATCAAGACCTAAGTCCCACACCATACATCCATAAAGAATTGTAGTTTGTACAATTGTTTCAATAAGATATTTTTAAATTTTCAAAATTCAACATTGTGATTGCTACATTTATTATTCATTGTATATGAAGCCTTCTAGCCATGTGCAACTTGTTTTGATATATAATGCTTTCACTTATAATTTTGAGAGCATTCTACTCTCAAATATTTGTATGTATTCACAGTTTCAAATTTTTTCTTATTTAGTTGAAAAATGTAATCTCTCTTATTAGTTCCACAAATTATCACTTTTGTTTTATTAATATTCACCTTCATTTTGGTATATTCACAAAGCTTTTCTAGTTGATGTAAGATTGTTTTTAACTTTGTATTTGAATTTCAAATTAGTGATATATCATCTACAAAGATTAAAAGTTGTATCCATGATTCATCCACTTCAATGGCATGATTTGTAGGTGCGTCTTTAATCCACTCATGTAGTTCATCAATAAAAATGCATAATAATATTGGTGAGAGAGGAAAACCTTGCTTTACTCCTATATTACTATAAAATTGATAAGATTTTGTACTTTTTTATATTTTAATTTAAAAATTATTTTTGTCTAAATTTTGAAAAACTAGAATGAACTGTAAGTTTGATAAGTTTTCTTCATAATTGTTCTCTCACAATAAAGCCAAATGCTTTAATAAAATCAACAAAGCAAATAAATGTTTTACCTTTTTCTCCTTTTGCTTATTCAATGCAAAATTTAAGAGTAACTAGATGATTTAGTATAAAGCATTTTTTTCTAAATCCTACTTGTGAATTTGCATGTAAATTATTTTTTTCTACCCCAGGTCACAAGTTTTTCTTTGAAATCATACCTAACAATATTACAAACGAGTTAGTATTTATGATCAATATGTAATTATTTAAATCTAATTATTCTCCTTTTTATAAAAGTATAACAATTGATAAAGTCAATTTCTATTTGACTATGATATTGTAGCACTAGCTACATCATCGTATATGCGATATTGCAGGATGCATGCCAACCTATAAATATAACACTTAGGTGCATAGGTTTGCGAGAGATTTCATTTCATAGTAACAGAATTCTTTCAGTTTGTTTTTGTGAATTTAGTCTTAAGTACTTAGAAGTGTGAATGCCTACAGTGTAGTATGACTTAGTGAATGGAGTCCTATTCAAACATCTCGTACTTAGGCACAAGTGTGACTAGCAATAAAGATTGAGCTATTTCATACTATTGTAGCATTCTCCTAGTTTCTGGTTTTACTTAGCATAATGTTTACTATTTTTCTTAGTTAATGTTTTACTATTTCATGCACTTTCTATTATTTTTGTTATTAAGCGATATAGATACGACTAATTTTGAGCACTAAGTGTAGTTATTTGATAACCCAGTAGTGTTATCGCTTGGTATGCTTAGTAGTCATACACTTAGTAATCCCATTGATGACTACATGAGTCCAAGGTGTGTACAAAAGATCAAGACCAGATATCCATCACCATAGGATAGAATAGATTCATTTATTGCTTGTCTTAGAGTTAGAAACTATTTTCACTTTACCATATTTGCTAAGAGAAATGGCCTATCAACATCAACATATCATATACCTCATTGTTAGCTAAACCATACACGTAGACTACACTAGCTCCATGTGAAAAGACAACGGTCTCAAACTTAAACCAATTACTAGCATATTCACATTGCCTTCTCCATAGATTACAATCTGGTTGTATGTGAACACCTGTGGCTTGTATGGTTGGGTGTTGGATTACTCCATTGCTCATCATTGTCACTGTTGCTAGGGACAAGTCAATGTCTGCTAAGTAATTGATTTCACAAAGTTCATTATATCAGAATTCAAAGTTAAAACTCATAACCTAAACAAGTAAGCACACTTAATCAAACGTCTTAAACTGAAACATGGCTTCAAATAAGGATACATCATCACCTGCCAAGGAAACAAAAGGAAGCAATGATAGAATTAGTGATGAAGAAGAATGGAGTATGCCAATATATGAAAGGATCTCATATGCTCATCATGATCCTTATTATCCCAATTTCACTTTCATCTTTCATCAAGATAGGAAACTAAGGTAAAGGGATCTTCAAGGTAACATTGTTCTACCTCCAGAATGCTCAACATCCATCATGCTTTAGATAGCTCTAAGGGGCATGAATCTAAGCATGGCACTTGACTGGTATCATGTGACCAAACACATGATACGATCCTATGAGCCCATTGAAGAGCAAGTAAAGAGAGATGCTGCCATGGAAGTCAAACATGTCTAGAATAAGGGAAAGAAAGTCAACTCTCTTATTGTTCTAAAGAGCTTGGTGGTAATGCATTCATTGTTAAACAACTCCACCAAAATCATGAAGTTCATTCACAGATACCTATCATCCGATTGGAAGAACCTATCAAAGTTTAACTACTTTCCATCCTAGCAGAGACACCTAAGAGGGAGGCTACTGACTCACAGTATAAGTAGGACCCAAGGCCAAGAGTTTCTGCCAGCTCCTACAGAGAAGAATACTAAAGTTATGAAAGGAGGACAAGCTGACACCGTTCTCCTACTACCTCATCCTCATCCTCGCAATCGTTAGTGAAATCTAATAGGAGGAGGCTAAGGCATTAAGACCATGATAGGGAGGAGAGAAGGACTCATGATCACAATGACTATTGCCTAAGGTATTTAGACAAGGAAGATGAAGGATATGAATGCAAAAGATGCAGGGATCAAAGAGAGGATGAAGAAAGGTATAAGCATAGAAGGAGGTACTACTATAATAGAGCACACAAACCCGATCATGATGATAAATCCCTGATGGAAATCTATAGCATGATTAACATTCAGGAAGTTGTTTACATTTCGACCATGCACGTGAGGGATAGTCATATCAAATAGTTCAATATGAAAAAAATGCCAAGATTTGAGGGTGGTTATAATGTTGACCCACCACACCACCTCTAAGCATTCCATGATGCCTACTTCCTATAGAACATTGAAAGTGATTGGTAGAAGTTGAGGTTATTCCCATGAACACTAGTGAAAGAGGTAAAGAGTTGGTACATATTACTTGAACTTGAATTGATTAGAAGATGGAGTACCATGCTAGAGATCATCAATGACAAATACCAAACCTACTCACGAGTGTCTAATTTAAGGAAACAAATCTAAGGATGAAAGCCAAGGACTCATGAAACCCTTGATGCGGCAATGGATAGGTATTATTCACTATTTCATGGATGCCTAGGCCATGGATTCTCACAATGAGAACAACTAAGGCACATTGGAGATGGGTTACAAAACAAGACTAGAGAGACCCTTGGGGTTTATGCTGAAGGCTGATTATCTGAAATAACTGCCCATTGAACTTAGAGATTCATTGACAAAGTGGTGAAGGAAGAAGGTGAGTTAAGAAAGTGAGAATCAGCTAAAGAATATAATATAGACTCATCCACTAGGAAAAGAGATGCACAAGTGATGAGCGACGAGGTATCCCTATGCCCAACCATACGAATATGAGTGTACACGCATGATCCGGTCGAATTCCAAGGACTAAGTGCTTATGTGCCTTTACAAAACTCAGAGGGGTTAGTCAATCATTGTCTTCCCAAGCTTACTTGTATACTACGATTGTATGGTTAAGTAAACTTGAGGTATATGATTTTTATATATTTTTATGTTTTATGTCCTAGTGCTACAAAGGGAGAGGTGAACTAATTAAGTAACCAATTTAATTTAACTAATCGACTATGCTCTAAATAGTCCTAATACCAGCATCCGTTCCCACTTGCTGTCCACATCATAAACTAGTGCAACACTACTGGGATTACCAAACACTAATCGTTACTGGATTACCAAGTGTTCCACGCATGCTCGAAGTGGTCGTACTGAGTGTGCTTACTTGGGAGAGTTAACAAGGTGAGCGAGAGAGCATTAATTAACTAAGGAAAGCATTAAATAACTATAAATAACATTAAATAAGCAATTCTGAATACTGCAAGGTTTATCCCAAAGTTCATTTTTATTTCTAACCACAAGGTGTGCTCAGGAACACAATGCTCGAATAAAGATCCATTCGCTTTATGACTCCTACTACAGGCACTCAGAAATAATTCTAACTCTGAGAAGAAAAAAAGGGAAGAGTTCAGGTAAGGGACTAAGACTAATTAACTAACTTCCAAACCAAGTGTGCTTGCCTCTTATTTATAGGTGACAAGACAGGCCTCGATATCAGATGTCCGATATTGCTTGGAAGGCTCCAATATCGCATACACGATATTGCGGATGTGATTTTGAGGCCCCGATATCGTGGCTCATCATACCCCCACGACTGAATGAAAACTCATCCTCGAGTTCCTTACAAAATATTGGGAAGGTATGGGATTGTTAACTAAATGAGAACTGATAGCGACAAGGAATAATAGACTCAAAGTGCTCGGTGAATGGATTGACAAACATATTACAACATTGGTGTTCACGCCCATTGTGGTGAACACTGTACATAGATGACATCCAAACCCTCATTCGACAACTTGAAGAGAAAGAGAGAGAAAAAAGAAAATGAGCCGCGTTGCTACCGATGTTAGAAATGTGCACTCCATTATTCATCCATTGCTACATGACCAAACTTGTTCCTTGTGTGAACACTCCAGCTCCAGTCCATCCTGAGTGCTTCCTCCTATCCCAGTCCATTGTTTGTGTAATTGCCATCTGCACACACAACACAGTTACGAATTAGCAAGGATAGATAAGCCATAATGCAATTGATACCTTGCCTTGATATAAGTGCATTGGTTGGGTTGTGGGTATGGCAAATACTAGGTTAGAGGTTTTTAACTGATAACTACCCAAGGTGTAGGGGTGAGATAGGTGATTGAATTGAAAAATTTGTGACAGGGCCCCCATGACTAAGAGCGAACCTCTAACAACGATAGGGTGGAAAAACTGAAGGAATAATGAAGATGAGGGAAATAACAATGGTGGAGCCAATAAAATGGATGTCATGGATGGGGATGAAACAAGAAATGGTTAATTGCAAAGAATGTTTAAGGGAAAGAACTTAATAATTGCACCAAAAAGGAATGCTAGTGGGTCCTCCCCAAAGTAGGCTCATGCCTTTTATGCCTTGATAGACCCACAAACCAAAGAGTTTATAGGCTCTTGGAATGACATATGGAAACAAAGGTTAAGAACTTAGCCACAAGAGTTTATCGAAGACTAACAATGGGTCAACCAAGATGTAGACTAATCATAAAACCAACAATGAGGTGGAATACGGAAAGAAATATGGAAGGGGAGGAGGAAATGGAATGGAATCCCAAGAGCAAGGTTGTGTAAAGTCCCTTGTATATTATGTGGTTAAGGTGATTGAATAAAATTCATCCCAAGTCCGGACTCACCAACCACATCCAGTGTCCTCGGATCAATACATTTGACCAACCCATCCTCATGAAGCAACAAGAATGTGTCCATCACGTCACCACCATTCCAAGGAGAGAAAGATAGGAAAGTAGGAAGTGAGAAAGGGCTTTAGGTAGAGGGAACCTTCAGGCATGGGTAACATGTCCTTCTAGTGCCATAACTAGTGTTTATAGCCCATGTTTCTTTATTATGTCTAAGGGGTGTGCTTTGAATTCCCACTAGTTTTTTTTCTGCATGAGAACCACACCATGCAAAGACTTATTTAGATTCATTCAACTTCTTGATATTTGGTCAATAGTGAAATGGTAGAAAACCCATGAAAAGCATCCCAGTATGCAAGAGAATAGCCAGAACAAGTCCGTCAAATCCCCTTGAAGTCACACCCTTTTCAACCATTAAAACCTTCCTTGGTTTGCAGAATACCAAGTCACCAATTTATTAATAAGTTTATTTAGAAAAAGGGAAAATACAATTCCAAAGCCAAGGGAGACGATAGAGTTGAATGGATGATGTGGACTCATTGCCTGTTTTATCAAAAGAACCATATCTTAGTGTCAACATCAAAAGTTAAAGGTAAAAATCAAACATTAGCAATCAACATTATTATAGTCCAACTCACCATCATGAGCACTTATTATATGATGAATGAAAGTATATCAAACAAAGAAATAGTAAAAATGTAAATGATGGTGTTAAAAAAAAAGGAAAATTGAAAAGATGTGTAAAATAAAAAATGTGTAAAACAAAAATACAAAAAGAGCTGAGGGCTTAGAATGGTTAGCATTGGTGGCCATCTCCCCCACGATCGAGTTGGAAGGAGGATATCTGAAATAACCAGCAGGGTTGTCCACCAATAGAGGTAGTATTGGTACTAGCTATTCTAGGCTCATGGAAAGGTTTGGTTTGTTGGATGTTGACCAACAATTTCTTATCTGGGCTCTCAGGTTTGTAAATCATCATGGCTCATGAAAGAAAAGTTGCATGAATAGTGTAAGGTCCTTTCCATAGCATTTGAAATTTAGTGTGTTGTGGCATGTGTGTGGGGTTCCAATAAAGAACCTTATCTCCTGGTTAGTATTTAACTTTGCTAATTTTTAGGTCATGACATCATTTATTAAATGCATTGTGCAATTCATTAGATGATAAGGTAGCTAATTGGTTCTCATATAGCAGGTTAAGGTTCATTAACCGTTCTTTTTATGCTAGATTGAGGTCAAGGTTGAGCTCACACACCATAGATAGTGTACAAAGTTCTACTTGAATAGGAAGTGTTGGGAGTTTTTCGTACACTAACTCATAGGGAGAGTAGCCTATAGGGAGTTTCCATGTGGAGTGGTATGCCCAAAGAGTATTTTTCAATTTGGTGCTCCAGTCTTGCGTATATTTTCTAATGGTTCTTATCAATATTTTCATAATCTCCCTATTGGTTACTTTGGCTTGACCATTCACTTGAGGATGATATGGTGTAGTTAGTTTATGTTCAACTCCTAAGCATTGCATTAACTTTCAAAAATTCGCACTTGTAAAATGTGTGCCATTGTTAGAAATAAGTGCATGAGGCATGCCAAACCTGTTAACGATTTGTTGTTGAACAAATCGTGTAGTGGTAGACGATGTACAATCCATAACAGCGGATGCTTCTACCCATTTTGTGAAATAGTCAATGGCAACAACAATGTACAATCCATTGGACATTGGTGTAATAGGCACCATAAAATTAATTCCCCATATGTTGAAGGGTTCTAAAGGTTGAAT
The DNA here is from genome assembly GCA_015680685.1 of Gnetum montanum. NCBI lineage: Eukaryota > Viridiplantae > Streptophyta > Gnetopsida > Gnetales > Gnetaceae > Gnetum > Gnetum montanum. The sequence goes on from MNCI01021389.1 coordinate 231,547, forward strand.
TCATTGTTGTGAACCATCCATCCTAGCAGTTATTCCCCCATCACGTTGGCAGCACTCACAAGATTGGATGAAATGATGAGTGTCCCGAAATAATGTAGGCCAATAATATGTTGCAAGCAAAATTGTAATGGTTGTTCGTCTCCTAGTGTAATGACCCTCACAAGGGCCTTCATGTGCATCTTGGAGAACTCTTAATTGATCTACATTTGGAACACACCATCGAACCAAGCCATCGGGACATACTTTATAAAGTTGTTTGTTGATTTCCATAAAATTCTTAGCTTAGTGAAGAAACTGTTATTTCTTTTTAATGTCTAATTCTTGTGGTGTTTGTTGTGTAAGTAGATAGGTAAGAATGCTACTATACCAATTTGTTTTCGTGGTTAGTTAATTGTTTACTACACCTGCAAAGAGGAATTTATCAGGAAAGTGATTAGAAAGCGGATATTCATCCTCTTTGTTGTTCATCTTAACTGAGATAAATGATCAGCAACAACGTTCTCGGTGCCTTTATGATCTATCATCGTAAGATCGAACTCTTGTAGGATTACGAGCCATCGTATGATGCAAGGGCTCACCATTGGTTTATTCAGCAGGAATCGAATTGCACTATGGTTTGTGTGTATAAATACCTTATAGTCCAATACATAGTTCTTGAACTTATCTAGTGCAAACACCATAGTCATTAATTCCTTTTCCCTTGTGGTGTCATTGAGTTGTGCACTAGCAATACTTCGACTTGCACAGTGAGTGTAAGAGGGTTGTTTTTGATCATCTAACTATGTAAGTACGGCTCCTAAAGCAAACTTGGATGTGTCAATCATTATATGGAAGGGTCTAGACCAGTTAGGAGCTTGTAGAATAGGTGTTTCTACAAGCTTCTATTTTAAAATTTGAAAAGCTAACTCACATTCTTTTGTCCATTCGAAAGGTATGTCCTTTTTCATTAGTTCAACCAATGGTTTTGCAACCCTTGAAAATTTCTCTATAAATCTCCTATAATAGCTAGTGTGTCCAAGGAATGATTAGATGTCTTTTACAGTTTTAGGTTGATGCGTGATTCCTTGGATGAATTTAATCTTTTCAGGGTCTACCTCTATCCTTGTTTGTGAAATCTTATGCCCTAATACTATGCCTTCTTAGACCATTAAATGGATTTTTTGCTAGTTGAGCCTTAAATTGGCTTCAACAGATCATTTTAGTACTTGCTCTAACCAGTCCAATGCTTGATCAAAGTTCACTTTGCAGGTGGAGAAATCATCCATGAAGACCTCCACATCATTTCCTATTTGCTACTAGAAGATACTTAGAACCAAACATTGAAATGTTGCAGGAGCATTGCAGAAGCCAAACAACATTTGTTTGTATGCAAATGTCCCCCAAGGACTTGTGAACATGGTATGGGCTTGGTCTTTTGGTGCTATTTGGATTTGGTTGTATCCACTGTATCCATAGAGAAAACTATAGTAGCGATGCCCTGCAATGGTGTGTAAGACCTAGTCTATGAATGGTAACGGAAAGTGATCTTTGAATGTTGCCATGTTTAGTAGTTTAAAGTCTATACACACCCTTCATTTACCTCCCTTTTTGGGCACAATAACTAGTGGACTAACCCATTCGCTATCAGCAATGGGGTAGATGAACCCAACTTTTAAAAGTTGTTCAATTTCTTCTTTAACCACTTTCCTTAGCTTTGGGTTCAATCGCCTTTGCGGTTGTCGTCGAGGCTTCATGGAGGGGTTAGTGTAAATCCTATGTTGGCATATCCTAGGGTCTATTCTGGTTAATTTGGGATATGACCAAGTGAAGGATTTCGACCATTTTTTCACCATTTTTAGTAGTCTCTCTTTTTGTTGAGGAGCGAGCCTAACATTAATAATTACTGGTTTTCCATTTTTGAGAAATGTGTGCTCCATACCGGTGGGCAACGATTTTAACTCCCAGGGCTCTTGCTTAAAGTTGTCAGGGATTTCCAACTTCTCCTAGTTGATATTTTCAATGTCAAGACTTGGAATTTGGTGATGAACTTTCTCTAATGTGTTTATGCTATCAATGTAAGCGCAAGTCAAACCATTAGTTAGTTCCATGCATATAGTTGAGTTGCTCTCTTGGTCAGCTATTAGCCACTAGGTGCCTTTCTATCTTGTGGCTACTACATACAGGCATCTTTGTATGTTAGTTACTTGTGCACACTGGTTGCATGGAGGCAATGTTAAACATTGTACAAACTAGGACTTCTGCATGCAACTACACCCTGTGTCACTATAGGTGATGCACGGAACTTTCTTCCTCTCGATCTTTCCAAACATATCTTCTTCTTCAGGATGTAATAGTAATTCAATCAGACCTCATTTCCACAAAGGGGAAGCTAGTCATATCCGAAGTAAGGGCAAAGCATGCTGAAGCTGAAGTGCAAAGACTACAAGAGCAGCTCGTAGCCTTACAAGCGGCATAGCGGGATCCTTTACAATTCGTTCCCGTAGACCAGCTAGACAACTTTAGAACCGAGCAACTTACAAAGTTGATTGCAGAGAATAAGAAGGTGGTAGAAGAAAAGGAGATGGCCGTTTGGGATGCCTCTACATAACAGGCACAAACCCATACGCATATTAAGGCACTCAAGGCCTTAAAAGAAGAAAATAAGCAGTTGGTTGCAGATAATCTTCGATTGACCTCTGTGGAGAAACAAAAGAATGTTCTCGATGAACACTTTCATTAGCTACGAGAACAATTCATTCAGGTCAACCAAGATGTAAGCCATTTAGCTAGAGAGAATCGAACCCTCTTAATGGAGGAGGTACGTGCTATTCGCCAAAAATCAGCAATTGAGATAAGCACGTGGTAGAATGAGGCTAAATGACACGAGAAGCTGAAGGAGCATTTTCGTGATCAGGTGGGGATGTACAAAAAAATCCTAGAGAAGGAGATTCATATGGCCAAGGCTCAAATCAACACTATTAGTGGTCAACACATTGATTGGAGGGCCATATTGGACACTTACGCTTTCGCCCACTAAGCGAAAATTAAAAACCGAGACCTGAAGATCTAGGACTTGATAGAATACATGGAGTTGGCAAACCTTAGATATGCCAACCTTGCCATGTTAACAGCAGGGTGCCTGAGAATAGAGCTCGAGCAGCAGGTAGCTTCCACCCATCTCAAATATGAAGCAGAATTTGTAGAACACAAGAATTTGGTTGAAAAATTGGATGTTGCAAATTCTGAACTTGCGGTGGTAAAAGAAAGCTACCAGGGATAAAAAGATGTTACAACTAACTTGGCTCGATGGCTAACAGATCTTCATGAATACAAAGATAAAGACAGAGCCTATGAAGAGGAACAACAGGTGTTCACGGCATGGTATGTCAAAGCCAACCAGATGTTCCCGCAACTACCTTGTTCGTGGGAGGTGTCAACTCCATCAAACATCAGAACACTCGCATGGACGACACAAGATCCTCGTACCGAAGAGGAGAAGGTCCAGGCCATACTTCAACGCCATCTAGCTTTTAAGCCTTGAGCACATGACAAAGGGAAAGCACCCATGAAGGAGCCACAGCCACCAGGATCTACATGAGTTCCTTTTTTTGTAGTTGTAGTATTTTTATTTGTTGTGTCTTCCCACACTGCGGCATCATTTCATTTTTTGTTTTAGTTAATAATCCCATACCTATCCACTGTGTAATCAATGGAGCTTGTTCTCCTTGTAACTCGAGGATGAGTTTTTATTCAGTTGTGGGGGTATGATGGGACGCAATATTGGATAAGCTGCTATATCGTAGTTAGCCATAATGTCTATAAATAAGAAGTGGCTCTCCCTTGTTCAGCATTAGTTATTAGATAGGAGTTAGAAGTAGCGAAGCTCTAACAGTTTTGCCACTCCAGAGATAGTTTATTTTCCCGTGTCTGCCCATAGTGTGGTGAATGTAATTATACGACATTCTTTATTTGAGTGTGACGTACTTGGACATGCACATGACTGGTAATAGAGATCGAGATTACTTCATCATTACAATAGTCACTTTGTTTATTTAATTGTTATAACACGGAATGAGTACGACTTGATTACGAGCATCTTTGTGTGACTACTTGCTAACCCAGTGGCATACCTAGGATCTACTCTTGGTAATCCCAGTGGTAGTCGTGCACCAAGATGTGTACGGTTAGTCAAGGAATCAGTTGCTCATCACACTTAGGCTAGTAACACGGTACGAGTATGACTTGATTATGAGCATTTAAGTGTGACTACTTGGTAGCCTAGTGGCGTACCTAGGATCTGCGCTTGGTAATCCTAGTGGCAGTAATGCACGATGTCCAATATGTGTACGGTTAATCAAGGAATCGATTGCTTGTCGCACTTAGGCTAGATTAGATTCTCTTACCCTTTTCCTCCTAGCTTAGCTTAGTTAATATTATTTTTCACTGCCTTCAGGAGTAGCGTTAGAATTAGGAACACATCATACCTAACAAATACAATACTAGTCCAGGTGGGAAGACAATGAACTGTGAGCTAAGGATAATTGTCTAGGTGCCACAACTAGTCCGTCTACGGAGTTCGACCGGATCACGCGTGAGAACACTCGTATTCATATGGTTGAGTGTAGGGGTACCTTGCCACTCATCATACATGCATCATGAAATGCTTGCAAATGATTTTGAGGATTAACGTTGTATCCTCCTTCAAATTGTGAGATATTGTTCATGTTCAATCTTTTGATCCTACTGTCTTTTTGCTGCCTCGTTGGGATTCTAACAGCCTCAATTATACCTAGCATATTTTGGGTAGCGAGTAGGGGTTCATCGTGATCATACTGTCTATGGTGTCTATGATGCCTATGTTGTTCCGTACTCTTCCTCCTCTCATGATGAGTTTCTCTAGAATGCCCTCATCCCCTTTCTTGATTGCTTTGTCTATGATTCCCATTTCACTTACCATTATCCTCAAGGTCTTTTTCCTTACAATTGTATCCAGATCTTGAAGGAGAGGATGAAGGAGATGATGAAGGTGAAGAAGAAGGAAGACCATCACCATGATGGTGCTTACTTCCTTCTCTGAAATGGTCACGGCTTTGATTGTAGTTACAATCGGAATGTCCATCTTTGTCATGTGCTCATGTTCCTTTTTCAGACGCTTTGTGTCTGTCAGTACCAGAATCTGGGTTATGGATAGTTGAGTGAAGATTTTGATACATAACCCCTTGACCGAGGTCAACGGGAGGAACATCATTATGTGGGAGACCTCCTAAGGCAGGTTCACCACCCTCATTTTCACTTATGACATACAAGACATTCTGAGATAATTTCCCTTTCATGGATTCATGACATCTCTCCTATTGTAGATCCCTTTGACATTATGCCTTCATGGATTGATACTCTCTCGAATCATGATCATGCACAATGTAATCTGCCTGTAAGTGTTGCATACCGATTTGTGTGAGATCACGAAGGAGGATGCCTAGGATTGAGCGATTGGGAGGTAACACTATGTTACCTTCTAAATCACGGCAACATAGTTGTTCATCCTAGTGGAGGATAAAGGTAAAGTTTGGTATATAATCATCAGGATGAACATATACCACATGAAACTATTAAGGGACTGGCAGATTATCATGTGTATTGCACCTCTGATTGTTCCCTGTATTGGACCTAGGCGGTGAAACACTCTCGTAAGAAGAAGGAGGCATAATTATCTATTCAGTGTGCAATAATTTTTGTTTCACTATTTGTAAGATAACCAACCCTAAGGGTTTGTTCCAACGATGTGAAGATTTCCTAAGTTCTAGCTAGCGTACAACCAACAAAGTCCCCAGCAACGGTGCCAATGATGAGCAGTGAGGTATCCCTATGCCCAACCATACAAATACGAGTGTACATGCATGATCTAGTTGAATTCCAAGGACTAAGTGCTTATGCACCTTTACAGAACCTGGACGGGTTAGTCAATTATTGTCTTCCCAAGCTTACTTGTATAGCACGACTGTATGGTTAAGTAAACTTGAGGTACATGATTTTTATANGGAGAGTTAACAAGGTGAGAGAGAGCATTAATTAACTAAGAAAAGCATTAAATAACTATAAATAACATTAAATAAGCAATTTTGAATACTGCAAGGTTTATCACAAAGTTCATTTTTATTTTTGGCCACAAGGTATGCTCAGGTACATAATGCTCAAATAAAGATCTATTCGCTTTATGACTCCTATTGTGGGCACTCAAAAATAATTTTAACTTTGAGAAGGGAAAAAGGCAAGAGTTTGGGTAAGTGACTAAGACTAATTAACTAACTTCCAAACCAAGTGTGTGTGCCTCTTATTTATAGATGATAAGTCAGGCCCGCCCCGATATTGTGTATGAAATATCACAGATGCAATATTGTGGCTCATCAATGAGTTTGTGACACTCAAGAGGAAGAAACCTTAAAATAGGCAATTCAAAAGAAGACTCTAGAAATTTAGAAAATTATAACTAACATTACATCAAAGGTAGAGAAAATGTGGGATTTAGTAGATGAAAAATTTGCAACAGCATTGAGAATTATGAAGGAGAAAATAGAGCAAGCCTTTGGAAAAGGCAAGGACAAGAGAAAGAAGAAAGATTTTGGATGAAAGGGCAAAGTGGCTTCAGTGGCTAAGTGTTTAGACACAAGCTACATCGATGAGGAAGGATGTGCCATGTGCTAGCATGAACATCCCAAAGGATGTTGTCGGGTAATGGTAGATTTATAGGAAATGGGGGCATATCACTTATCCAAAATTTGTTAAGAAACAAATGCCTAGAAGGTTACCTTATCCTTGAGGTAACTATAGGTAGAACTTCCAACCAACATACTATCCTAGTGAAGCTTTGCCACAACCACAAGAGTAGTATTATTAGCAGTGGAAATAACCCCAATCATGGGCCAAGCCACGACCATGCCAATAATATCCATATCAGTAACTAGATCCATATGGATACTACGTCCAACGTATAATCTTGCTAGCAAATGCAATCGTTCAAACTTCACAATACTATTTACTTGAGTACCAAAAACCAACACCACTAGGGACAAATTCAAACTCATACATGCATTCACAAGTGGCTAATTCATCAAATCCAGCTCATCCTTTACCATCAATGCCACCACCCACTATGTGACGGGAATTGCCATCACAACCACAGCAAAGAAAAGCTACAAGTATACAGATAGAGGATTTTACTAGTAACACTAAGGACCAATTAAAGAAATGTCATTTCTTCAGGACAAGTCCAAAAAGGCTAGTAGAGTTCAAACCTCATTGAAACAAGATTTTTTTATGAAAGATCCTCCTAGAAACGACAAGCTTCCATTATCGTCAAATACAAACATGCAGACTATCATGCTAATATAGATCATATGTAATTAGATCAATGTAAGAACACTTTCTAGGAAAGGAATGGATCTAGGAGTTCCTTTGATTTATCTACAAGTAGCTGGAAATCTACCATGTAAGGCTCTACTAGATTTGGGTTCTGAAGTCAACTTGATTTCTTTAGAAACATACAAAGCATGGAACCTACCATCCTTAAGGAAGTGCAACATTCAGTTAGAGCTTGCAAATCAATTTGTCACCATTCCTTTGGGATAGATAGAAGATGTGGTGACCATTACCAATGGGTGGTCATATCCAGCAGACTTTCTAGTTATTAACATGAAAAATGATGACAAGGAATTTCTAGTTATCATGGGGAGAGCATGGCTTAGCATAATTGATGCTAAGTAAGTTTGAGAGATTGATCTATTGAAATCTTTAAGGAAGATACACACAGAACCATACATATGCAATAGATTCCATGCATTACTACTGATAGCAAAGGGTGCAGTTGTGGATCGACATTGCCGAAATGTTAACATAGTTATTACACTCGTCCACAACAAATGTGAAAAATAAGTGTATCCACATGAGAGAGCAGGGGTTACTAAACCAAAAGACACCTAGTGGCTAACAACTGAGAACTTTCAATTGTCCAAAATGTGCATGGAACAATATAAACCACTTATTAATTCCCATTCTGAGAAAATGACTCCAACTAAGAACTTACAAATGGAAATACTAAGTGATGGGACGTGATATCGTATACGCGATATCGCGGCACATCGCCAAATCTATAAATAAGAGGTGGCTATCCCTTATTTGGTCATCTAGATCTAGACCTTAGCCAAAATTTTGCCATTTTTCCATTCCAGAGTTAGAATAATTTCCATGTGCCCACAGTAGGAGTCCCAAAGTGAATGGATCTTTATTCGAGCAATTTTGTACCTAAGCACATAATTATGTATGACAATAAAGACGAACTTTTGGATAAACCTTGCAGTGCATGGACTAAGTTAATGAGGATTTAATTATTGTTAATTTTTTAAATGCTTTCTTAGGACTTAATCTCTCTTAACCCTTAATTCTCATAGTTAATTGCATTCAGTATGACCGCTTCGAGCACGTGTGTTATGCTTGGTAATCCCAGTAACAAATAGCGTTTGGTAATCCTAGCAGCGTTGCATTAGTTCAGGGTGTCAAACGGCAAGTGGGAACGGATACTAATGCTAGGATCATCAAGGCTTAGTTAGTTAAAGTTAGTTACTTAGTCTCTTCACCCTTTCCTCTCTTAGCATAGGCGATAAAACATAAAAGATATAAAAATCATATACCTCAAGTTCACTTAACCATACAACCATGAAA
>MNCI01021389.1:241500-252781 GCA_015680685.1 Gnetum montanum
CTCCAAAGTGTCCAACTTGCGTAAATAGATCCAAGGATGGAAGCAGGGTAATCACGAACCCTTGGATGCTACCATGGGCCAATATTATGCATTGTTACATCGTTGCCTGGGCCATGGTTACACACAACGGGATCAACTACGCCATCTCGTAGATGGGCTAAGACATGAAACTAGGAGAAACCTTGGAACATATGCCCAATGGATATTATCAGAGCTTAGGTCCCATGAAGTTCATAGACTATTGGCGCAAGTAGGTAAGGAAGAAGGAGAGCTATGAAAAAGAGAAAGTGCGGAAGGGTATAACCACAATCCTTCCCTCCAGAAGAAGGGAGTAAGATTCTATGAGGAAGAGGATTAGTCACCACTTGAAGAGTTGGTGAATAGAAAAACCTTGCCACTTCAAAAGTTAACAATTGAAGTGTCGGCTAAGGTAGATCAAATGTGGGACTCCTTAGATAGTAGATTTGAAACTGTTTTAAAAATTGTAGAGGAGTCTAAGGAGCAAAGTAGTGACTCTGATAAGAAAAGAGGAGAGACCTAGACCTTGCACATAACAAGGGTAAGGAAAAATGACTATCGCCGATGAGGTTGTGGATTCTGATATAGATAATGACGATGGATGTGAGATTTGCCAATATGACAATCCTAAGGGAAATTGCCCAATAATCTCACATCTACAAGATTCTGGGGTGTATGCACTCAACCCAAGACCTTAACAAATGGCAAGCACCCCAGAGGTTACCTTATCCCCAAGGTAACCCAAGGCAGTTCCACCAACCCTTAACGTATTATCCAAGTGGAACTCTGCCACAACTTATCGAGCAACACCAGTAGTGGAAATACCCACAATCATGGGGGATGCCATAGCTTAGACAACAATACCCTTACTGGCAACCAGATCCATATGGTTATTACGTGCAGTAGCCGGTTTCTCCAAGTGACTCTATGGGTCACGCAACTGCACAATGTCACTACCAAGTTTGGGAGTATTTTAGGAATCCCTCTCCTGGAAGAGACACTCCACAGGCATACCATCATCCGAATCCATCCACATCTCTTACACTGATAGTTCCACTACCACTTGCTCCAACAATGCAAGGGGAACTTCCCACTCAACCATAGCAACGTAGTGCTACGAGAGCTGTAAACCTTCAACCCAATGCTGGTTCTAACAATCGTACAAAGAGAAGATCCTTTGTTAGAACCAAAAATTCAAACAAGCTCTCACAACCACAAGAGGTTGAGTCTATGACCACTCCTCCATCAAGAAAAGATTTGAAGCTCCCTTCAACCCAACAATAGAGCTCAACACACATGGTTATGTTAACACATACCATCACTAATTGGATAAAGGTGGGCCACCTTCCCAGGAAACTCTCTGACCCTGGGAGTCCCTTAATCTACCTCCAAGTCATTGGAAATGAACCACGTAAGGCTCTTCTTGACTCAGGTTCTGGAGTCAACTTAATATCACGAGAAATGTATAAAGCCTAGGACCTGCATCCACTTAAGAAGAGTAATATTCAATTAGAGCTGGCTCACTAGTCCATCACTGTCCCCTTGGGACTTGTGGAGGACATTGTTACCACTGTGTGTGGTTGGTCATACCCGGCTGATTTCCTAGTGATAGAAGTCAACAATAACAAAGGGGACTTCTCGATTATAATGGGAAGGGCATGGCTTAGTACCATAAACACATGCCTAGGGATCCATGATCTTTCCCTGGAAATATCTAAGGAAAATATTTATGGAAAGATCGAGAAGAAGAAAGTTCCATGCATCACATACAATGATACATAGGATGATGACGTACAGGAGTGCTCAACATTTTCTGTATGCAACTGGTGTGCCTAGGAAACTTAGATACAAAGGTTCTTGTATGTAGCAACGACACAACAAGAAAACACCTAGTGGTTGATAGCAAATAAGGAGAGCAATCCACCAATATGCATGGAACTAATTGGGGGAACAACTTGCAACCACAACGAAAGCATAGATACATTGGAGTATGAGTGCCACTGACTTCCAACCCTTAATATAAAAACATCAATTGGGAAAAGTTGGACACTTCTAAAAAATTCAAATCAGTGCTCTTTATTTTGGATCTTTCCCTTTCAATTCAGTCATGGGGGAGATGACCACCTATGCTAATCAACTGAGGCCCTTAGTTCTTTTAAGTTTTTTTTTTACACATTTTTGTTTTAAAAATTTCTTTAACTTTTCTTGTTTTTGTTTTACAACATCATTCATACCTTTTCTTTTATTTATGTGTGAGTGTGTATGTTCATCCATTTTTTTAAGTTTGTCACCCAATACATGCTCTTGATGATGGTATGAACTGTATTCTATTGATTGCTAATTTTTGGTTTTTACCTTTAAGTTATGATGTTGATACTAAGGTATGGTTCTTTTGATATGGCAGGCAATGAGTCCACATCATTCACGCATTCGTAAACTCTATGGTCTCTCTTGGCTTAGAACTATATAGTCCCTTTCAAAATAATAAGAACTTTAAACGAATCAGTGACTGGGCATTTCTTAAACTAAGGAAGGACTCAAGAATTGAAAAGGGTGTGGATTTAAGGGAACTTGATGCATTTGTGTTGGCCATTCTCTTGGGTGCTTGGATGTTTCTTTTTGATTTTTCCTACCATTTCGACATTACCTAATTATCAGGAAGCTAACTAAATAAAAATAAAAATATTAAGTCTTTGCATGGTGTGGTTCCCACGAAAAACACAAAAAAAGAGGTGGGAATTCAAAGCACACCTCTTAGACGAAATAATCATCTGGGCTACAAGCACTGGTTATGGAACTAAAAACATGTTCCCTCTAACTAAGGCCCTTCCTCCCTTCCTACTTTCTCCTCCCTTGTTTCATCAGAATGGTGGTGGCTCTTTGAGGGATGCATTCTAGTTACTTCAAGTGGATGGATTGGCCGAATGTATTAATGCGAAGTCACTGGATGTGGTTTGTTTGAGGCCGGATTTGGAATGGGATATACCAAGTCATATAATCATCAAATACACAAGGGGGTTGTACACCACCTTGTTCTCGAGACTCCGTTCCATTCTCTTCTTTCCATCGTTCTTCCTCCATTGTTCACCTCATTGCCGATTGTATCATTAGTGTATATTTTGGTTGACGCATTGTTTTCTTTTTGGTAAATTCTTGTGGTTAAGACTTTAATTTTTTTTCCAATGACATTTCTAGAGCCTACGAACTCTTTGAATGTGGGTTTGTTAGGGCATTAAGGGCATGAGCCTGCTTTGGGGAGGACCCACTGGCATTCCTCTTTGGTGCATCAGTTAATTTCTTTCCCTTAAACATTTTTGCAATCAACCTTATTTTGTTCATTTCCATCTTGACATCCATTTCATCAATGTTACAATTTTCTATTTTTCTCCATCTTTCTTATTCCTTTTCTTTCTCCATTCTATCGCTACCAGTGGTTTGCTCTTAGTCATGGGGGTCTTGACCCAATTTTTTTGATTTTCTCGTAACCCCTACACCTTCAATAGTCACCCATATTATATCTCTAGAATCCGCAATTAGCCATACACAACTCAGCCAATGGACCTTTCACCGAAGCAAGGTATCAACTGCATTGTGATTCATTTACCCTTGCTAATATAAGACTGTGTTGTGTGTGCAGATGGTAATCATACAACAACGGATTGGAGCTGGAGGGAACACTTGGAATGGATCGATGCTGAAGCAATTATGCAAGGAACAAGATTGATGACATGCTTATGGATGGTCAAAAAAAGGTGCAATCTTGGCATTGGAAGTAGAAAAACTTCTTTCTCTATCTCTCTCTTTCTTCGCTACCAAATAAGGCCTGATGTCAAATGTATAAAGTGTTCACTCTTGTTGTTGTGAACACCAGTTTTGTCATGTTTTGTAATGATGATCTATTCACATGTCATCCCATTCACCATTAGTTCCATTCGAGTCAATAATCCCATACCTTCCCAATATTTTGTAAGGAACTTGAGGACGAGTTTTTATTTAGTCATGGGGATATGATGGGATGCGATATCGCGTACATGATATCGTAGTCCGTCGCCATTTCTATAAATAAGAGGTGACTCTTCCTTGTTTGACCATAGAGATCTAGACCTTAGCCAAAATCTTGCCATTTTTCCATTCCAGAGTTAGAATAATTTCCATGTGCCCACAGTAGGAGTCCCAAAGTGAACAAATCTTTATTCGAGCAATTTTGTACCTGAGCACACAATTGTTGATGAGGTGGCAAGGTACCCCTACACTCAATCATACGAATACGAGCGTAGCACACATGATTTGGTCGAACTCCGTAGACTAAGTGCCTACACGTATTATGGAACACTTAAGGTTAATTATTCGTTGTCTTCCCAGACTTACTTGTATTTGTCACGGTTGTATGGTTAAGTAAGTCTGAGGTATATGATTTTTATGTCTTTTCTATTTTATATCCTATGCTGATAAGGTGAAGGGTGAAGAGATTAATTAACTAACTTTAACTAACTAAGTCTTAATTAACCTAGCATCAACATCCATTCCCACTTATCATTCACACCCTGAACCAATGCAACCTTGGTTACCAAATGCTAGTCGTTGTTGGGATCACCAAGCGTAACGCACGTGCTCGAAGCGGTCGTACTGAGGTACTTAACTAAGAGAGAAGGGTTGAGAGAGATTTAATAACTAATAAAGTGATTAAATGATAGTCTCCCTTGGGCATAAGTCCCAAGGGTTCTCCTAGTTTCGTACCTTAGCCCATCTATGAGATGACAAAGTTAATCCCGTTGTGCATAACCATGGCCCGTGCAACGATGTAGCAATGCATAGTAGCAGCCCATTGCAGCATCCAAGGGTTCATGAGTACCTTGCTTCCATCCTTGGATTTGCTTACGCAAATTAGACACTCTGGAGTACATTGATATTTATCGTTGGACAACTCTAACTTTGTACTTCATCTCCTAATGGTTTCCAGCTCTAAGGACCAGTACCAACTCTCTGCCTCCTTTACGAGTGTCCTAGGAAACAACTTTAATTTTTGCCACTCATTTTCTATGTTTTTCAAGGTGCAGGCATCATGGAATGCCTATAAATTATTTTGCAGATCAGCGTTATATCTCCCTTCGAAGTGTGGGATGTTGTTCATGTCAAGTCTTTTGATCTGATTATCTTTTTGATGCCTTTTTGGTATTCTCACCACCTCCATGATATCTAGCATACTTCGGGTGACAAGTAGGGGTTCATCATGATCATATCTTTCATGACATCTATGATGCCTACATTGTTCCTTAGTTTCCCTTCTTTCATTCCTAAACTCTCTAGACTGCCCTCGTTCTCTCTCTCAACTCTTTCGTTGAGGTCTCTAATTTTGCTTACCTTTATCCTCACTATTATTCTCTTTATGACTGTGCCCAGATGTGGAAGGAGAGGGTGAATGGTGTGATGAAGGAGAAGAAGAAGGAGAACCATCGCCATGACGATGTTTCTTACCTTCTCTTCGGCTGCTACGGCCCTAATCGTGATGACGATTAGAATGCTCGTCCTTGTCATGTGTCTTTGTTCCCTTAGTGAATAGTTGGCATTCATGGGGATTAGAACGAGGGTTGTGTATCATGGAGCATAGGTTCTGATACCCCACCTCCTCACTATCATTAGGAGGTGGAATATCATTTGATGGAGAACCCGTTATAAGTTGTTCACCATCTCCAATTTTACTTAGGATGTGCGGGACCCCTATGCCCTTCAACAATGTATGGTGACTCTCCTACCTCGAGTCCCTTAGAAGTTGTGCTTCTGTGGGATGGTAATCCCTTGTGTCAAAATCACCTACAACGTATTCAGCATAGAGCTGTGTCATGCCTATCTGTGCAAGAGCACGAAGAAGCATGTCAGGGACTACCTGATTTGGAGGTAACACTATGTTACCTTGCAAGTCTCTCCAACGCAGTTGTTCTTCCTAATGGAGGATAAAAGTAAAATTGGATAGATACTCATCAGGATGAGTATATACCACCCAGTACTGTTTAGGAACTGGTGGATTTTGGTTATGTGTTTTAGACTGCCGACTGTTTCTTGTATGATCCATAGGTGGTGAAGTGCTCTTATGAGAAGAAGACATTTTAAATTTGTTCGGTGTGCTAATTAACCGTTATATAATTTTTTGTTTAATTAACCCTAAGGGTTCATTTAAGCTCCCAACGATGTGAGTGATTTCCTATGTTCTAGTTAGTGCACAAACACTTAGTCCCCAGTAACGGTGCCAATGATGAGTGGTGAGGTACCCCTATACTCAACCATATGAATACGAGCGTAGCACGTGCGATCTGGTCGAACTCTGCATACTAAGTGCCTACATGCCTTATGGAACACTTAAGGTTAATTATTCGTTGTCTTCCTAGACTTGTATTTTTCACAGTTGTATGATTAAGTAAGTCTGAGGTATATGATTTTTATGTCTTTTCTGTTTTATCTCCTATGCTGATAAGGTGAAGGGTGAAGAGATTAATTAACTAAATTTAACTAACTAACTAAGTCTTAATTAACCTAGCATCAGCATCCATTCCTACTTATCGTTCATACCTTGAACCAATGCAACCTTGGTTACCAAACGCTAGTCATTGCTGGGATCACCAAGCGTAACGCACGTGCTCGAAGCGGTCGTACTGAGGTACTTAACTAGGAGAGAAGGGTTGAGAGAGATTTAATGACTAATAAAGTGATTAAATGAGAAAAAGTAAATAACAATAAATAAAATCCTATTTAGCCTATTCCATGCACTGCAAGGTTTATCCAATAAGTTCATCTTTATTGCCGTACACAAACTTATGTTCAGGTACAATATTTTCTCAAATAAAGATCTGTTCACTTTGGAGCTCCTACTGCAGGCACATGGAAAATATTCTATCTTTGGAGGGATCAAACAGCTAGAGTTTTGCTATGGTCTAGGCCTAGAATGAGAAACATGGGAGAGCTGCCTGTTATTTATAGATATGACAGCGCACTGTGATATCGCGTACGTGATATTGCAGGGGAAGACGCGATATCATGTACATGATATTACGGCCCATGTGATATCATGTCCCATCATAACCCCATGACTAAATAAAAACTCATCCTCAAGTTCCTTACAAAATATTGGGATGGTATGGGATTATTGACTCAAAATGGAACTAATGGAATGACATGTGAACAGATCATCATCACAAGACAAGACAAGACTGGTGTTCATGACAATAGGAGTGAACACCTTATACATTTGACATCAGACCTTATTTGGTAGTTGAGAAAGAGAGAGAGAGAGAAAGAAGTTTTGCCGTTGCCAACACCAAGATTGCGCCTTTCATTGTCCATTCGTAAGCGCACCATCGATCTTGCTCTTTGCATAGGTGCTTCAGCACTGCTCCATTGCAAGTGTTCCCTCCAGATCCAATCCATTGTTGTACGATTACCATCTACACACACAATACAATCTTATATTAGTAAGGGTAAATGAATCATAATGTAATTGATACCTTGCTTCGGTGAAAGGTCCATTGGTTGAGTTATGATATGGCTGATACAGGTCTGGAGATATAATAGTGATAACTATCGAAGGTGTAGGGGTTAGAAGAAAATTGAAAAAATTTGGGTATGGACCCCCATGACTAAGAGCGAACCTCCGATAGCGATAGAATGGAGAAAGAAAAGGAACAAGAAAGATGGAAAAAAAGAAACAACTATATCACCGATAAAATGGATGTCAAGATGGAAATGAACAAAATAGAAATGAGTGCTAAAATGTTAGGGAAAAGAATTGAACTAGTGCACCAAATAGGAATGTCAGTGGGTCCTCCCCAAAGTAGGCTCATGCCCTTAATGCCCTGACAATCCCACATTCAAAGAGTTCATAGGCTTTGGAAATGTCACGTGGAACAAGAGTTAAAGTCTTAACCACAAGAATTTACCAAAAGGAAAACAAAGTGTCAACCAAAATATACACTAATGATACAATTGACAATGAGGTGAACAATGGAGAGAAGGATCGAGAGAAGAGAATGGAATGGAATCCCAAGAACAAGGTGGTGTACAGCCCCTTGTGTATTTCATGGTTAATGTGACTTAGCAGATCCCATTCCAAATTCGGCCTCAAACAAACCACATCCAATGACTTCGCATTAATGTATTCAGCCAATCCATCCCCTTGGAGTAACAAGAATGCCTTCATCCAAGAGCCACCACCATTCCGATGAAACAAGGAGGAGAGAATGAGAAGCGAGAAGGGCCTTAGTTAGAGGGAACATTTTTATTTTAGTTCCATAACCAGTGCTTGTAGCCCAAATGGTTATTTCGTCTAAGGGGTGTGCTTTGAATTCTCACTTTTTTTATGTGTTTATGTGTGAGAACGACACCATGCAAAGACTTCATTATTTTTATTTGCTCAACTTCCCGATAATTGGGTAACGTCGAAACGGTAAGAAAACTCAAGAAAAAAACATCCAAGCACCGAATAGAACGACCAACACAATTGCATCAAGTTCCCTTGAAGGCACACCCTTTTCAATTCTTGAGTCCTTCCTTAGTTTGAGAAATACCCAGTCACCGATTCATTATAGTTATTATTTAGAAAGGGACTGTACATTTCCAAGCCAAGAGAGACCATAGAAACTTGTGGATGAATGGATGAAGTGGACTCATTTCCTGTCATATCAAAAGAACATACCTTAGTATCAACATCGTAACTTAAAGGTAAAAACTAAACATTAGCAATCAATATAAAAATAGTGCATACCATCATGAAGAACACTTATTGGATGACAAACTTACAAGGTGGATAACACACACATGCACACAAAAAAATGAAAAAGTATAATGATTTTGTAAAACAAAAATAAGAAAAGTTAAAGAAATTTGGAAAAAAATGTGTAAAACAAAAACTTAAAAGAATTGAGGGCCCCGAATGATCAACATAGGTGCCCATCTCCCCCATGATTGAATGGAAAGGGAGAGATCTGAAATAAGAAGCTTGGTTGTCCACTATTAGAAGTGTAATTTGCACTAGTTGTTCTTGGTTCATGGAACGATTTGGTTTGTTGCACATTGAGCAGTAATTTCTTATTAGGGGTTTCAGGCTTGTATATTTTCATGGCTCCCAAGGAAAAGGTCGTATGGATAATGTAGGATCCTTCCCACAATGTTTGAAATTTCGTACGTTGTCGTACATGCATGGGGTTCCAGTAAAAGACCTTGTCTCCTGGTTGGTACTTGACCCTTCGAATTCTTAAGTCATGGCGTTGTTTATTATGTGCCTTGTGTAACTTATTTGAAGACAGGGCAACCAATCTATTCTCATCTAGCACGTTGAGAGCCACCAATCTTTGTTTTTGTGCTAGGTTGAGGTTAAGGTTGAGGTCACATGTCATGGATAGTGTATGGAGCTCAGTCTATACAGGGAGCTTTGGTAGTTTTCCATATACTAACTCATAGGGAGAGTATCCTGTAGGGAGTTTCCAAGTGGAGCGGTATGCCTAGAGAGCGTCATTCAATTTCGTGCTCCAATATCGCCTAAATTTTGTAATTGTTCTTGTTAATATTCTTGTAATCTCCCGATTAGTGACCTTGGCTTGGCCATTAGCTTGGGGGTGGTAAGATGTGGTCAATTTATGTTCAACCCTTATGTGTTGCATCAATTTGCAAAAGGTTGCACTTGTAAAATGTGTTCCATTATTAGAGATGATTGCATGCAGCACACCAAACCTGTTTACGATTTGTTGTTGTATAAATCGTGTAGTCGTAGACGATGTGTAGTTTGTTACAGCAGCTACTTCAGCCCATTTGGTTAAATAGTCAACAACAACAATGATATAAGCTTTCCCATTGGACATTAGTGTAATGGGTCCCATAAAATCTATTCCGCAAATGTCGAAGGGTTCCAAGGGTTGAATCCATTGTTGCGGACCCTCCATTCTAGTAGTCATTCCACCATCACGTTGACAACAGTCACAAGATTGGGCAAATTGATGGGCAACCTAAAATAGTGTTGGCCAGTAATATCCTGCAAGCAGGATCTTAATGACCGTTCGTCTCCCTGCATAGTGGCCCCCACAGGAACCCTCATGAGCATCCTGGAGGACTCTTAATTGATCCTCATTGGGCACACACCATCAAACCAAGCCATCAGGACAAACTTTATAGAGTTTTCCCTTGATTTCCATGAAGTACTTGGTTTTGTGAAGAAACTGTTGTTTCTTCCTAAAGTCCAACCCTTGTGGTGTTTGTTGGGAAAGGAGATAAGTAAGAATGCTACTATATCAATTTGTTCCTGTGGGTTGGTTATTCACTAGACTAGCAAAGAGGGTTTCATCAGGAAAATCATCAGATATGGCATATTTGTCCTCTTTGCTGTCCCAGCATAATCGAGATAAGTGATCTGCGACTACATTCTCAGTGCCTTTGCTGTCTACTATTGTTAAATCAAACTCTTGAAGGATTACCAAAGAACGTATGATATGTGGACTAACTGTTGGCTTGTTCATGAGGAACCTAATTGCACTATGATCCGTATGGATGTATACTTTGTAGCCCAATACATAGTGCCTAAATTTGTCTAGTGAAAATACTATAGTCATTAATTCCTTTTCTGTAGTTGTGTAGTTGAGTTGTGCACCGGTGATACTCTTACTCACACAATGGATGTAATAAGGGCATTTGTGTTCATGTAATTATGTTAGTATGGCTCCTAAGGAATAATTAGATGCATCGGTCATTATATGAAATGGCCTAGACCAGTCGGGGGCTTGTAGAATAGGGGTTTTCACAAGCCTTTGTTTTAGGGTTTGGAATGCTCGTTCACATTCCTTGGTCCATTCAAAGGGTGCATCTTTTTTCGTTAATTCTACCAACGGTTTGGAAATCTTGGAGAAGTTCTCAATGAATCTCCTGTAGTACCCAGTGTGTCCAAGGAATGACCAGATGTCTTTGACCATTTCTGGTTGTCGAGTAATTCCTTGGATGACCTTAACTTTTTCTGGGTCCACCTCTATTCCTGATTGTGAAATTTTATGCCTCGGTACTATGCCCTCTTGAACCATCAAATGGCTTTTCTGCTAGTTGAGCTTTAGGTTGGTTTCAACGCAGCATTTTAGTACTTACTCTAACCGGTCCAGGGCTTGATCAAAGCTTGTCCCATAAGTGGAGAAGTCGTCCATAAAGACTTTTACTCTGTTACCTATTTGCTGTTGAAATATGCTTAGAACTAATCATTGGAACATGGCAGGGGCATTGCACAAGCCAAATGGCATTT
>MNCI01021389.1:253675-295385 GCA_015680685.1 Gnetum montanum
AGCAACCTGGAGATAAATTAGGGGGCTCCCAGGATCAGATAATTTCTTGGGAAGATGGCCTACCTTAATCCAGTTGGTAACAGTATGTGTTAACATAACCGTATGCATTGGGTGCAATTTTTGGTTTCAAGGGGGTCCTGAAACCTTATTACGTACGACGGTGTTTAGATGTTCAACTACTTGTGAGGGTGAGGGCTTGGTTGGATTGTTGGTTCTGAAGAAAGGTCTTTTCGGTGCAAGATTGTCATGACCAATTAAGAATTGAGGATTGGAAGCCCTCATGACATTGGGTTGTATCGATTGAGTGGGAAATACCTTTGGCATTGTTGGAGTGGTTGGTGGTGGAGCTACTGGTGTAAGAGGTGCGAATCGATTTGGAGGATGGCATGCATCCGGAGTGTCCCTTCCAGGAGGGGAAGTCTAAAAATACTCCTGAACTGGGTAGTGACCTTGTGGGGTGACGTGACGTATAGGATCACTTGGAAAAACTGGTTGCTGCATGTAATAGCCATAAGGATCGAGTTTTCAGTAAGGGTATTGTTGCCTAGGCGGTGGCATCCCTCATGACTGTGGGTGTTGCCACTATTGATGTTGCCCGATAGGTTGTGGCGGAGTTCCACTTGGATAGTACATTAATAGTTGGTGGAACTACCTTGGGTTACCTTGGGGATAAGGTAACCTTCGGGGTGTCTGCTGTCTGTTAAGTCTTGGGTTGAGTGCATATACCCCAGACTCCTGTAGATGTGAGATGATTGGATAACATTCCTTCAGATGGTCATATTGGCAGATCTCATATCCACTGTCATTGTCTATATCCAAATCCACAACCTCATTGAAGATATTCATTTTTCCCTTACCCTTGTCACGTGCATGGCCTGAATCTCTTCGCTTTTTCTTACCATTGTCACTACTTCGTTCCTCCTTAGACTCCTCTACAATCTTTAGGACAGTTTCAATTTTACTATTTAAGGAGCTCCATACTTCATCTACCTTAGCTGATACTTCCATTGTTAGCTTCTGAAGTAGCAAGGTTTTCCTATTCACTAACTCTTCAAGTGGTGACTCATCCTCTTCATCACAGAATCTCACTCCCTTGTTTCGGAGGGAAGGATCACGATTATATTCTTCCGTGCTTTCTCTTTTTTGTAGCTCCCCTTCTTCTTTAGCTACTTGCTCCAACAATCAATGAACTTCATGGGATCTAAGTTCAGATAGTCTCCCTTGGGCATAAGTCCCAAGGGCTCTCCTAGTTTCGTACCCTAGCCCATCTACGAGATGGCAAAGTTGATCCCGTTGTGCATAACCATGGCCTAGGCAATGATGTAGCAATGCATAGTAGTGGCCCATGGCAGCATCCAAGGGTTCATGAGTACCTTGCTTCCATCCTTGGATCTGCTTACGCAAATTAGACACTCTGGAGTACGTTTGATATTTATCGTTGAACAACTCTAACATCGTACTCCATCTCCTAACGGTTTCCGGCTCTAAGGACTAGTACCAACTCTCTGCTTCCTTTACGAGTGTCCTAGGAAACAACTTTAATTTCTACCACTTGTTTTCTATATTTTGCAAAGCGTAGGCATCGTGGAATGCCTATAAATGATTTTGTGAATCAACTTTATATCCCCCTTCGAAGCGTGGGATGTTGTTCATGTCAAGTATTTTGATCCGACTATCTTTTTGATGCCTTGTTGGTATTCTCACCGCCTCCATGATATCTAGCATACTTCAGGTGGCAAGAAGGGGTTTATCATGATCATCTCTTTCATGACGTCTATGATTCCTACGTTGTTCCCTACTTTCCATTCTTTCATGCCTAGACTCTCTAGACTGCCCTCGTCCTCTCTCTCGACTCTATCGTCGAGGTCTCTCATTTTGCTTACCTTTATCCTTATTGTTATGCTCTTTATGACTACACCCAGATGTGGAAGGAGAGGGTGAATGGTGTGATGAAGGAGAAGAAGAAGGAGAACCATCGCCATGATGATGTTTCTTACCTTCCCTTTGGCTACTACGGCCCTGATCGTGATGACAATCAGAATGCCGATCCTTGTCATGTGTCTTTGTTCCCTCAATGAACAGTTGGCGTTCACGGGGATCAGAACCAAGGTTGTATATCATGGAGCGTAGGTTCTGATACCCCACCTCCTTACTATCGTTAAGAGGGGGAACATCATTTGATGGAGAACCCATTATAAGTGGTTCACCATCTCCAATTTCACTTAGGATGTTGCCCTTCAACAATGTATGGTGACTCTCCTACCTCGAGTCCCTTAGATGTTGTGCTTCTGTGGGATGATAATCCCTTGTGTCAAAATCACCTACAACGTATTCAACATAGAGCTGTGTCATGCCTATCTATGCAAGAGCACGAAGAACCATGTCAGGGATTGCCCGATATGGAGGTAACACTATGTTACCTTGCAAGTCTCTCCAATGTAGTTGTTCATCCTGATGGAGGATAAAAGTAAAATTGGGTAGATACTCATCAGGATGAGTATATACCACCTGGTACTGTTTAGGAATTGGTAGATTTTAGTTATGTGTTTTAGACTGCCGACTATTTCTTATATGATCCCTAGGTGGTGAAGTGCTCTTATGAGAAGAAGACATTTTAACGTTTTTTAGTATGCTAATCAACCGTTATATAATTTTTTGTTTAATTAACCCTAAGGATTCATTTAAGCTCCGAATGATGTGAGTGATTTCCTATGTTCTACTTAGCGCACAAACACTTAGTCCCCGACAACGACGCCAATGATGAGTGGCGAGGTACCACTACACTCAACCATATGAATACGAGCGTAGCATGCATGATCCGGTCGAACTCCACATACTAAGTGCCTAAACGCCTTATGGAACACTTAAGGTTAATTATTCGTTGTCTTCCTAGACTTGTATCTGTCACAGTTGTATGGTTAAGTAAGTCTGAGGTATATGATTTTTATGTCTTTTCTGTTTTATCTCCTATGCTGATAAGGTGAAGGGTGAAGAGATTAATTAACTAACTTTAAATAACTAACTAAGTCTTAATTAACCTAGCATCAGCATCCATTCCCACTTACCATTCACACCCTGAACCAATGCAACCTTGGTTACCAAACGCTAGTTGTTGCTGGGATCACCAAGCGTAATGCACGTGCTCGAAGCAGTCGTACTGAGGCACTTACCTAGGAGAGAAGGGTTGAGAGAGATTTCATGACTAATAAAGTAATTAAATGATAAAAAGTAAATAACAATAAATAAAATCCTATTTAGGATATTCCATGCACTACAAGGTTTATCCAAGAAGTTCGTCTTTATTGCCGTACACAAACTTGTGTTTAGGTACAATATTTGCTCGAATAAAGATCCATTCACTTTGGAGCTCCTACTGCGGGCACATGGAAAATATTCTATCTCTGGAGGGATCAAATTGCCAGAGTTTTGCTATGGCCTAGGCCTAGAATGAGAAAAAAGGGAGAGTCACCTCTTATTTATAGATATGATGGTGCACTGCAATACCGCGTACGGAATATCGGGGGGGATGCGATATCGTGGTGGACGTGATATCGCAGCCCATGCGATATTGCATCCCATCAATTGTGTACGGAAATAAAGATGAACTTTTGGATAAACCTTGCAGTGCATGGACTAAGATAATGAGAATTTATTTATTGTTAATTATTTAAATGCTTTCTTAGGACTTAATCTCTCTCAACCCTCAACTCTCATAGCTAAGTGCATTCAGTACGACCACTTGGAGCACGTGCGTTACGCTTGGTAATCCTAGTAACAAATAGCGTTTGGTAATCCCAGCAGTGGTGCATTGGTTTAGGATGTGAAACAGGAAGTGGGAACGGATACTGATGCTAGGATAATTAAGGCTTAGTTAGTTAAATTTAGTTACTTAGTCTCTCACCCTTTCCTCTCTTATCATAGGCGATAAAACATAAAAGATATAAAAATCATATACCTCAAGTTCACTTAACCATACAACCATGAAAAATACAAGTGAGCTTGGGAAGACAACAACTGATTAACCTTAGGTGTTCCATGAGGCGTGTAGGCACTTAGTCTGCGGAGTTCGACCGAATCGCCCGTGTAACGATCATATTCGTATGGTTGAGTGTAGGGGTACCTCGCCACTCATCACTAAGCCATAATCATACACCAACAGAAAGAGGAATTAAGAACTTAGATGATAAAAATTCAATTACCATCATAATTATATTAGATGATAATAGAAAAACTAAAGCACTAAGGATGGTAAGTGAAAAACCTCAAGTGTATTATTTAGGGGAACTAGGGTGCATTTTCTGAACACTTGCCCATGAGTTCAGTCATGGGGCAGATGCCTTATCTTGATTTAGAAATTAATAAGTGTTTTTCAATTTTTTGTCTTACAATTCTTTTGAATTTCTAATTTCTTGATATATCTTTTCACATTTCTTAATACATTTTTTCATTCTTTTATACTTTTCAATTTCTTAATAATTTTTTAATTCTTTAACATTTTTCTATTCTTTGATGATTTTTCATTCTTTTAACATTTTTCATTCTTTTCATCTTTTTCCATTCTTACTATCTTTTTCATACTATATTTTCATTTTCTTTGTACATATTTTTGATTGTTAATAAAACACATTAAGAATAAGGCATGATGTAGTCAAATAAGGTGAATATTTCTCTATGTTATCAAGTCATAAGGGATTGATTATTTGAATAGTGAGACCACAACATTCATCCATTTATTCGATTAATAAGAGGTTCATACCATGGCCATAATGATATTCTTCCCATCATACAACTAAGAATAAACTTGTGATCATTATGCCTAGACCAGAAAGTGAAGAACTAAGAGGGAATGTCAAGGGTGTGACATCAAGGGGATTTGTGGACTCTCTTAGATTACTTCTGTTAGTTCTATCTTATTGCTTAGGATGTATTATATCATTGTAGATGTAACAAACAATGGGAGTAAGAGTCAAATAAGTGTTGCCTTACCATGTTACTAGAAAGACATGTTACCCATGCATGAATGTAGTCCTTTGGTAAGGTTGACATAGATAAAAATAAAGTCCATGCATAGAATAAATTTTTAGGGGTTTCACTAGAAAGACATGTTATCCATGCTTGAAGGTAGGAAACTTCTTAGGAATCTAAACAATAAAAAGTATAATAAATAAACTTCTTGGTTGGATAATACACCAAGTGATGATACCCCTTGCAATAGTGGTAGTCTTATAGTTGTAATTCCAAGGGATTAGACAATGCGATGTTATCAAAATGTCATCTAAACTTGGTTTGAATCTTGGATAGACATGCTAATGATTACTTTAACCATTAATAAAACATAAGAATTTGTTATGCCTATGGTAAGATACCTCACATTCCAATTTCTATAATCCCTTCTAGGTCGATCTCATCTCATTGTATGAATAATCATAACTTGTGGTTTTGTGTAAGATAGCATAAATTTCCCAACTTGGTGATACTAACATGTGTGTTTTGCTAAACAATTATGCATTACATTTAACTCCTTGAGTGCCTAAGAAAAATTCTAAGTGTGGTTATACAAGGGGACTAAGGGCTGGAGCCTACTTTAGGAAGGATCCACTTGTATAACTGTTGTATCTTATACTTGGTGATGAGTGGTTGAGCAATCCAACACCCAACCATACAAGTCATAGGAATTTCATGTGTGACTAGATCATGACAAGGCAATGTGATTATGCTAGTAATTGATTTACATTTGAGACATCTTCCCACATGGAGTTAGTGAAGTCTACGTGTATGGTTTAGCTCAAAGTGAGGTATATGATATGTTGATGTTGTTTGGCCATCTAGCTCCTAGCATACATGGTAAAGTGAAAGTAATTTCTACTCTAAGTCTAACTAAAATAGTAAATGAATATAGTCTATCCTATGATGATGGATATCCAGTTGTGATTTTTTGTGCATGCCTTGGACTAAGAACTAACACTATTAGGTGTGCTAAGCAATAACACTACTAGGTTACTAGATAACTACACTTAGTGCTTGAAACCAGTTGTATCCATAGCACTTAATGACAATGAAAGTAAAGTGCATGGAATAGTAAACATTAACTAGGAAAGCAAAAATTAGTTAAACTAAGTGAAAATAGGAAACATTATTTAATGGAAAGAAAACTAAGTGGATGCTGTAATGGTGATAAGTAATCTTGATATTTATTTTCAATTATGAAATGTGTCCAAGTACACTTCACTCGAATAAAGACTCAGCACAATCACTCAACACCACATTGTGGGCATACACTACTAAGTAATTAAGACTAAATTCATGAAAACAAGCTACAAGAGTTAAGCTACTATGGAATGAAATGTATTGCTGATCCATGCACCTAAGTGTTGTATTTATAGGATAGCATGTATCTCATGATATTGCATATATGATGATGTAGCTAGAGCTATGATATCAAAGCTACGATATTGTAGTTATGATATCGTAGTCTGTCCAAAATATGATTTATCATATCCCCATGACCGACTAAAAATTCATCCTTGAGTTAAAATAAAATGAGGATAGAGTCATTTACAAAATTAGGAGGTAGATTTACATGAATGACTGACTAACTAACTATATACATGAAATTAAGTGTCATAGTGGTGTTTTACAAAAGTGACACAAGACATGACATGACAAACTTGAAAGAAAAAACGAGATGAAGCATGATGTGGTTTATGTAGTTCCTAGTGGTAGTGGCTCCTCCATTGGTTGCTTCTTCTTGTTATTAGGCTTTTGAAATTTATATATGTTTAGGAGCACCTAAAGTTTCTCCTCCTTCATTCTTGTGTCATGTACTATCCATGCTTGTTGTGCAATGTGTGATGGAGTGGCTACATCCCATGGACATAGCAGTTGCAAAAATAGCTGATTAGCTTTGATGTATCATGCCACAAACTACGTTCTCTTTTCTTCAAATGCTATGGCCTTGGCTCATAACTCATGATAATGAGACAATATTTTGGCTAGATTCATTACAACATTTTTTTGCATTTGATAGCTAGCCTTAACTACTTCTAATTCAAAGTTTGCCACCTCAAGTTTCTATAGAGCATCTTTTTGGTCTACAAACTTCTTTTTGTATAATGCATATGTGGCCACTACTTGCTATTCAAGCTCATTTTAGGGCCTACCTACTATTAACATGGCCAAGTTAGCATAGTGAAGGATAGCTAACCCTAGGTATTCATTCAGATCCTCTATTTGTAGGTCTTTGTTTTTAATTTCCTCTTGGTTGACATGAGCATAACTATCCAAGATGGGTTGCTAGTCTAGATTTTGTGCTGATATGAAATTAATCTAGGCTTTTTCCATCTATATTTACTTCTCATTCATTTGTTTATACATGCTCACCTAATTGTGGAAGTGTTCCTTGAGTCTCCCATGCTTCTTATCTTCATTTATCAATGCGTTGATTTCAATGGCTGATTTCTATTTAATGGCTCATACATCCTTCATTGAGAGGGTTCTATTTTCTCTTGCTAAGTAGCTCATATCTTGGTTAACTCTTGATGAGTGGCGAGGTACCCCTATGTCCAACCATATGAATCACAAAGCGTTCATGTGCGATCTAGTCGAATTCCATGGACTTTATTGTTTTTGATGCACCAGTCCTCTAGGAAGTGAATCTTGCCTTAAGGTTAATCATTGTCTTCCCAATTACACTTATGATGTACAATGGTATGGTAAAGTGTAATTGAGGCATCTAATTTTTATCATTTTTTATTTTTATGGTTTTGATGCATAAAAGAAGATAGAGTAATTGGATTGGCTAATTTACTTTAACTAATTAACTAATGTCTAACTAATCCTAACATAAGCATCTGCTGCCACTTTTTATACATGTCCTGAACCCATGTATCCACTGTTGGGTGACCAAGCGCTATGCTACTAGGCATATCAAGTAATAACACTACTGGGATTACTAAGCGAATACGTGTTATACTCAAAGTAGTTGTACTTATGTGTGTAATCTATCTTGCTTAATTGCCTCATTAACTTAATTTATGGAAAAAATTTAATAAATACTTGGAAACATTTAATAAATAATTGAAAACATTAAATGCATAAATAAAATATTTAATCTATCTAGAATGTTGCAAGGTTTTTAGAAAGCTCATCTTTATTGTTGCACACGTTGTCGTGCTTAGGTACAACAATGCTTGAATAAAGATCCATACACTCAATGACTCCTGCTGTGGGCACTTAGGAGAAAAATTTTAACTTTCAAATGGAAAAACTACAAGAGCTTTATTGTAACTACAATCTCTCATGCCATAAATGTAGTTGGTAGGCACATATTTATATCAAAAAATCGACACTACGTCGATGGGGCCTCGTCAACACATGATATGATGCATTGACTAGGCCTTGTTAACGAGGCCCAGTTAATGAGGCTGTGTTCATGAGGCCTTGTCAATGTAGCCAACCGAAAGTGGCTCATCATACCCCCAAAATTGAATGAAAACTCATCCTTGAGCTCTTTTACAAAATTTGGGAAGGTATGGGATTATTAACTAATTTTTTTCAAACAAAAGAAACTAACTGACTTGACAAAAAATTGAGTGCTCGAGTGTATGAATCAACACATAACAAAAAATGATGGTCTCTCAGGACATAAAATTGAACACCATGACATAACTCTTTAAAATTGAGCAACACATTCCTTGATGATGGGAAGTGTGATGGAGAAGATCAAATGGTCCTAGGCGGTGGTGGCTCCTGAGGCTTCAAGGAACCTTCATTGGCTTCACGCATGGGCAACCGTTAAGGTGGCTGTGGTTGTCCTATTGCTGCTGCAACTTTAGGTAGGAGGCAGAAAGCATCCAACAATGCTTTCATTTTCTCCTCCTCACTTTTGGAATCATGCATCGTTTATGTAGCTTCACCGATGTGGGTTGGAACGGGCACATCCCAGGGACACAGGATTACTGAAAATAACTCCTTCACATTGATGAACTAGGTAGCGAACTATTTGCATTCAATGTCAAATACCTTGACTATGTTCTTTAGCTACTAGTAGTCATTCATCCATTTGGCTAGGTTCTCAGCAATTGATCGTTGATCTTTAAACCATGCACTGAGAACTTCAAGTTTGGTGTTTGCAGTGCTTGAACTTAGCCTTGTATAATAGATACGAACTAGCCACTTGCTTCTCCAACTCTAACCATGGCCGTTCGGTAGTTAGCATTACTAGGTTTGCATGTTGGAGATTGGCCAACTCCATATATTCTGTCATTTTTTCAATTTGCAACTTTTTTAAGCAGATCTTTACTTTATTGTAGGCGTTAATCCCATCAATGTTTGGTTGCCACATTTCTCTTCCTTGTTGGAGTTACTAGAGGGCTTAAGTCATTTTTTCCTTCATCATCTGAATGTGTTTTTTATTAACTTCCTTTTGCAGGAAAACCTAGTCTTTGTAATGATTCTTTATTTTTTGAACTTCAGAGCCTCATTCTTCTAGGTGGTGATCTCGATGGTAGACTTCTGACACAAGGCACACACTTCCTCCATTGACAGATTTTGGTTTTCTACAATCAATCTACTTAATTCCGTGTTTACCCTAGCAAGTTGATCCTACTATTGATGAATAAATTTTTACATCTGATCCTTCTGAGTATCAACATTTTGTAGGTGATAATTCTATGTGGCTAAGGTCTCATTCTTCTGGCCCATCTATATCAAGTCCTTCTAAATTGAATACATTTTTTCTTCAACCACAGATTGGTTGAAGATGGTTGTAACTGCCTCCTTCTCTACATTCTAGAATTGTTCTTGAAGCTATTTAAAAGCTTCATCTCTTATTATTGTTAGGCTGAGAATCATAGGATCCACAAGACAAGCATGTAGTTCAACAACCTCCGCAGCCAAGCGTTGATTTCATTCTTGGGCCGTTTTGAGTTATCCCTCCAAAATAATGCATTTGCCCCTTTCCTTTAGCAGCTCCAATCAGGTTGTAGTAATGTCTTCTGGAAAATCAAAGATGTCTGAAATTGGTTGCTCGGTTCCCACTAGTCATTGCTACAACTCTTCATGTTGGGTTGTGTTTAACTTTCTACTAATTGTGTTTGTGGACGTCTACACGTCTCGAAGTGCAAATATGTTTGGTATAGATGTTGTGGGTGCATTCAATACTTCAGTGACATGGTTAGCAACCACTTCAACCACTATTTCCTACCCTTGATGCTACATCACCAAGACAGTTGCCCCTTCACCTTTCTTCAAATGCACTGAGAAAGTGGTGGCATTCTTAGAGATTTCTGGGAATAAATGATGTTGAGATAAAGAAACCATCACCTCTTAAGCATTGGGATTTTACCTCATAGGTAACTGCATTCATTGCGTAGAGAAAATTGGTCCACCCCTCTCCATATGGCTAACTATGTTGGCCACCTCATTAAGGTGACTCATTGTCGATCGGTACATAGATGAATCTACTCCACTCATTCTTGCATGTTGCTCTTGTTTGCTCAAGAGTTATTCTTCGATTTTGCATAGATGCTTAATGGCTGCGCAAGCTTCTAACATTGTTTCTTAAGTAGGTGTTGGTGGTGGTTACTCCTCTTCTTGGATCATGGCTGGCATTTTATCTTTCACGATCTCGGACCATGAGGCCAAAGGAGCATACCTGATGGTATTGTTGGAGTAGCGAATAATGCTTGTCCTTTTGTAGAGTTTCTAGATGATGCACAAAAAGGGCAGGGTTTTCCTTCCACTTTCATTTTCCTTGAAGCACCTCTCGATCTTTAAGTAGATCAGTTGTGGAAGGTTGATAGAAAATTTCCCACTTAGAGTAGCACATGCTTGGGCAGAGAAGGCCACAATTTTGAAATAAATTTACTTCGCTAGTGTGAGTGCACCGTACTCCTTATGGTCAACCCCATAACATCATTGGGTCTAGTTCCTCTTGGCCTTAGGATCATCCTTCATGGATAGTTTTTCCAGCTATGTCCTAGTGTTAGGCAACCAAAGTTCTTGTGTGATAGCTTCTACCAAGTAGGACACTTGAATGTCCTTGATTTTGACAATGGATCCTAGCCTTCGATTACTCTATAAGAGGTATGTCTCTCCCATGTACCATTCCCCACTAGACGTGATGATTGGCCATATGGGAGAGGTTTGTAGTTGAGTCTTAACATCCACTAGAGCTTTCTCAAGGAATGGATTGAAGTTGATCTCTTGAAGAGCTAATTGTTGGGTCTCTTGGGACTTGATGATGTCTAGACAAGCTTGAGTCAAAGTGACCTCAAGCCTTAGTTTGGGTCCAAGAACTTCTCCTCACTGTGATTGTTTTGTAGGCACTTCTTCTTCTAGAATCTATTAGATAGATTCTACTTTGGGCTCCTCATGAAGAGGTCCTATTGCATGGGTTACTTCTAGCATTTCTTGGGCTTGTTCTTGTTGGCCCCTTCTAGCTCTAGGCCACTTCTCCTATGGTTGAGAGGGTTCTCCTTCCTGCAGACATTTTTGTTTTGGTGTTATCTGTAATCACAATGGGATCATGGATTAGTAATCATTGTGTAACTTAAAGCAATTGGGATACCTTTATCTCTTAAGGATAGTTACACTTGGCTAAGTTGTGATTATGGCTGATTTAAATATTCCAATTATCATTTTATTTGTGTATTATCATTAATAAACCATCTTGGAGGTTGTTGGAAGGATTAACTATTGAAAACATTTGATGTTTATATGTTATTAAGGTTATTAGCCCTTTAGGGGAGTTAGAAAAATTTCAAAAAATTCCATTGATTTTTCATCACAAACCTTAAGGTTTGCGGCCCCCACGATAAAGATCTTACCCTTGGTAAGTGTAGGATCGAAGAACGGAGTGATTTGGATAAACAGTTGGGAAGTTATGAGCTCTAGAAGGTTTTGGCTCTAAAAAATTATAAAAAATCCCTATGTGTTATGAGCAAATGACAAAAAATTGCAAAGTGTTCGATGGTATATATAGGGTTTTTGTGTTTTGTATATGAGGCCTTATCGATGCAATCATCAATGTAACTATTGATGACTATTGACTTTGGCCAAACTTGCAAAATACAAGGAGTTTCTAAGTAAAATTGGTGTCAAATGAAAGCTTAAAAGGCCAAGAATAGGATAAAAACATGAGAAGAGAGTGTTGAAGCTCATCAATTTGGAAAAATGGAGAAAATTAATTTGGGAGATGAATGAAATAAAAGGTTAAGGAGCACTGAGTGGAATACCCAATGGAATATGCAAAAGATAGGATTGTGGCAATGTCAAAGGTAAGAGACTTTAACTAACTAGACCAAGAGCTATGAAAGTGAGTCCTCCCCATTGCAGGCTCATGTCCTTTTTACCCTTGCATAACCTCAACTAAAGAGTCTGTGGGCCCCATAGTCAATTTAATGGCATGATAAGTTAAGGACAAACCAGAAAGAATCTACTTAAGAATCCAAACACATTAGACCAAAACATAGAGCATAACATAGAACATGACAGGGAGGTGAGTTATGGTAGCATGGATGAATGATAGAGAAGGTGAAATGGAGTTTTGAATTAAGGCAATACAAAGTTCCTTGTGGAATTTGTGGTTAAAATGACTTGAGAAGATCCATCCTTAGTCCAGACCAAAACTAGCCACTTTTAGTAACTTTGCATCACCACTCTAAGACTGATCCACCCACTTAAGACACCAAAGTGCTTCCACAAAACAATCACCATTCCACAAAGAGAAGTAGAAAGTGAGAGAGAGGGCCCTAGTTAGAGGGGACCTTTAGGCATAGGTGCATGTTGTTTGAGTCCCATAACTAGTGCTTGTAGCCTGTTTATTTGTCCAAGGGGTGTGCTTTGAATTCCCATGGTTTTTTTTTGAAATGGGAACCATACCATGCAAGGACTTATTTGTGTTTAAGTGGTGTGCTTTGAATTCAAATCATTTTTTTGAATGGGAACCACACCATGCAAAGAATTTATTTGATTTCCTATTAGTGGGTCGTATGGAATAATAAGAAGTCTATGAAAAACACTCAAGCTTCAAGTTAAGTAGAATAGTACAAAGAGTATTGAGTCCCCTTGAAGTCACATCCCTTACAAACCTTTGAATCCTTCTAATTCCAAAACTACCAAGATCATCGATTGATCAATAATTTCCTTAATGGAAGGGACCTCAAATTCCCAGAACAAGGAAACTATAGGATTTATCAGATGAGTGGATGACATGGACTCACTACTTGTTCCATGAAAATTAAGCCATGCCAAAGTTATCAGACATCAAAATTCAAAAATAAAAACTAGACATTAATAATAACAACATTAAGCATAAACCATCATTAGTAAACAACAATAGTGACACTGTGTCCTATGGCAAAAAAGTAATTTTTATTAGCAAAAATAAGAAAATATCACACTTGAATCAAAACAAACAAATTAAAATATATAAGAAAGTGTAAAATAATTAAGAAAGGTTCAAAAGTACTAATAATGGTGTAAAATTAGGAAGAATTTTGATAATCCAAAAATTTGTAAAATAAATAACTTTTAAAATCAAAAAAATGTGGAAAACAAAACAAGTAGAAAAATTGAGAGGCCATATGGATGGTTAGCATAGATGGCCATCTCCCCCATGACTAAGTTGGAAGGAGGAGATTTGAAAAATGGAACGTGATTGTCCATCCCTTGAGATGGTAGTTGCATTGGCCTGTCTTGGTTCTAGGAAAGGCTTTACTTATTAGATGTTAACCAATTGCTTTTTATTTGGGCTTTCAGGTTTGTAGATTATCATGGCCCTAAAGGAAAAGGTTTGATCAATTATATAANTCTAATTCTAAGGTCATGACGTTGCTTGTTGAATGCCTTGTTCACCACATTCAAGGATAGGACCCCTAATCGATTTTCATCTAGCACATTCAACTTGATTAATCTTTCTTTTTGTGTTAGACTTAGGTCAAGATTTAGATCATANCCTAATCGATTTTCATCTAACACATTCAACTTGATTAATCTTTCTTTTTGTGTTAGACTTAGGTCAAGATTTAGATCATAGGTTGTTGAGAGTGTACAAAGCTTGGATTAAATTGGAAGCATTGGAAGTTTCCTATACACTAACTCATAGGGAGAATATCCAATAGGAAGTTTCCATGTTAAACGATAAGCCTAGAGAGCATCGTTAAGCTTTATACTCCAATCCTTTCTATATTTACTAATGGTCCATGTTAGTATTTTTGTGATCTTTTGGTTGGTTACCTCTGCTTGATCATTGGCTTGGTGGGTGATAAGGTGTTGTTAATTTATGTTCAACCCCCAAGTGTTGCATTAATTTTCTAAAAGTGGCACTTGTGAAATGAGTTCCATTGTCAGAAATTAGTGAACGTGGCATCCCAAACCTATTTATAATATTTTTTTTGTATAAATTTAGTAGCAATGGATGATTTACAATCAGTAATAGTTGCTACTTTTGCCCATTTTGTGCAGTAATCAACTGCTATTATAATATATTCCTTTTTCTTGGACATGGGTGTGAGGGGACCCATGAAGTTAATGTCCCATATGTTGAAAGGTTCTAGTGGTTGAATCCACTATTGAGAATCTTCCATGCGAGCAGTCATCCCCCTGTCTCATTGACAACATTCACAAGATTTGATGAACTAGTGGGCATCCCTAAATATTTTAGGCCAATAGTATCTTTCCATTAGGATTTTTATGGTTATGCATCTCCCTACATAGTGGCCTCCACAAGACCCTTCATAAGGATCCTGAAGAATGCATAGTTGGTCTTCGTTAGGGACACACCAACAAATCAAGGAATCAATACACACCTTGTAGAGGTGTCTGTTGATTTCCATGAAGTATTTGACCTAATGAAGAAATTTTTGTTTCTTTGTAAAATCCAAATCATATGGTGTCTCCTTAGTGAGAAGATAGGTAAGGATGCCATTGTACCATGTTGCTTTTGCAAGTGTTTGTTCACTTATTACTCCTATAAAGAGGAGCTTGTATGGAAATTGATTAGAGAGTAGGCTTTTCTCCTCTTTCTTATCCCATCTTAAGCAAGAGAGGTGATTAGCAACCACATTCTCGATCCCTTTTTGATCTACCATTGTGAGATTGAATTCCTACAAGATCACAAGCCACCGTATGACATGAGGGCTCATCGTTGGCTTATTCATGAGGAAGTGGATTGCACTATGATCTGTATGCACAAATACTTTGTAACTAAGCACATAGTGACTAAACTTTTTAAGAGTGTACCCACTTCCATTAGTTCTTTCTCCATGGTGATGTAATTTAATTGTGCNGCCATTAGTTCTTTCTCCATGGTGATGTAATTTAATTGTGCTCCCACAATGCTTCGACTCGTGCAGTGGATGTAATATGGAAATTTTTATCATTCATTTGCATGAGCACTACTTCCAAGGCATAGTTAGATGCATCCGTCATGATATAGAAGGGTCTAGACTAGTCTAGTGCTCATAGGATTGGTGTTTCTACAAGTTTCTCTTTTAACTATTGGAATGCATGTTCACATTCCTTAGTTTAGATGAAATGTGCATCTTTCTTTGTAAGCTCTACCAATGGCTTTATGATCTTAGAAGAATTTTCTATGAATCACTGGTAGTAGCCAGTGTGTACAAGGAATGATTGAACATCTTTAACAGTCTCTAGTTGGCATGTTATTCCTTGGATGACCCTAATCTTTTCTGGGTCTACATCAATTCCTTTTTGTGAAATTTGGTTCCCTAGCATAATGCCTTCTTGGACCATGAGATAGCTCTTTTGCCAATTGAGTTGCAAGTTTGTTTTAACACATCTCTTCAATACTTGCTCAAGGTAGTCCAAGGCTTGCTCAAATGTAGCTTCGTAGGTAGAAATGTTATCCATGAAGACTTCTACTCCACTACCAATCTATTGTTGGAAGATACTAAGGACCAAGCATTAGATTGTTGCAGGGGCATTGGACAAACCGAATGACATCTTACAATATGCAAAAGTCCCCCAGGGACTCATGAATGTTGTCTTGGCCTGATCTTTTGGTGTAGTTTGGATTTTGTTATAGCCACTATAACCATCCAAGAAGCTATAATAACAATGCCCAGATATGGTGTCCAATACTTGATCCACAAATGGCAAGGGAAAATGATCTTTAAATGTTATCATATTTAATAGCCTAAAGTCAATGCAAACCCACCATTTGCCATCCTTCTTTGGCATAATTATGAGTGGGCCAATCCACTCACTATTCACGATGGGATAGATGAACCCCATGTTGAGGAGTTGTTCACTTCCTTTTTGATGATGTGCTTCAATTTGGGATTCAACCACCTCTGTAGTTACCTTCTAGGCTTCATGGCTAAGTCAATGTAAATACGATGTTGACATATCCTTGGATTGATTGCTATTAGCTCAAGATATGACCAAGAAAAGACTATTGACCATTTGTTAACCACCTTCAACAACTTTTCTTTTTGTTTAGGAGCAAAGTTAGCATCAATTATGATCGATTTACCATTGTTTAAGAATGCATACTCCATGCCAGCTAGTAAATTTTTTAGCTCTAGAGGCTCTTGCTTGAAGTTATCAGGGGTTTCCAACTCTTCCCAATAGGTATCATCATCTTCATTAAAGAGTTGGGAATGAACTTGTTCAATTTTGTTCATGCCTTCAACATAAGCACATGTTAAGCTCTTAATTGGTTTTGTTCATAATGTGCTACTATTTGAGTTAGCTATCAGCCACTAGGTGCCCTTTTATTTTATGGCTACTACGTATAGACACCTTTGAATATTGATTTCTTGTGCACATTGATTGCATGCTTTAATGTGTGTACTTTTGATTGACCAAATCTTATACATGCAATTACACCCATTATCATTGTACGCGATGCATGAAATATGCTTCTTCTTTATCTTGCCCAATTCATTTTCCTTAGATATTTCTAAAGATAGGTCCCTTATACTGATACGTGTGTTGACTGTGCTTAACCAATCTCTTCCTATAATGATGGGGAAGTCACTTTTGCAGTTGTTCACCTTAATCACTAGAAAATTAGTAGGACAAGACCATCCACAAACTATGATCACAATGTCCTCTACTAATCCTAGAGGGATAGTGATTAACTAATTTGCTAATTCTAGATAAATTTTTCTCTTCTTAAGAGGTGGTAGGTTCCAAGCCTTGTACATGTCATGGGAGATGAGATTAACTCCAGAACTAGAGTTAAGAAGAGCCTTACAAGGCTCATGTCCAGTGATCTGTAGATAAATGAGTAGACTTCCTTGATTAGATCTTTTCATGGCAAGATTGCTAGCCTTGATCTAGTTAGAAATAGCATGAGTTAGCATGACAATGTGAATCCAAGGTAGGACTTGGTTTGAAGGGCACTCAAAGGTGTTTGATGTAGAGGATGAGGGTATTGGAGATGTAGGATGGTCAATTGAACTAGATTATGAGGATTGAAGAGGATTGCTAGGTTGGAAGAAAGGTATTTTTCTTGATCGATTATCTGAACCACTTGGCTGGAAAGTTGATTGTGAATGTACAACCCTCATAGCATTTCATTGTTGTGGTTGTGGAGGAAACTCACCCTACATGGATGGAGCAAGAGGTAACTAGGTTGATGGTGGAGGTGTGTGTGCAAATTGATGTAGAGGGTGATATGGATATGGGTTTTCCCCTTGAGAAAATGATGAATGTGTTCAGTGGTACTCTGGAGGGTACTAGTAATGTTGAAATGATGTATGACTTGTAGAATTTCTAGGGGAGAGGGATTGCTAAACATAGTACCTGTATGGATCTGGTTGCCTATAAGGGTACTGTTGCCTTAGTGGTGGTGTTTCCCATGATTGTAGTTGGTACCATTGTTGGTATTGTTCATAAGGTTGTGGAGGAGTTCCACTTGGGTAGTAAGCTTATTATTGCTGGTGGAACTACCTTGGATTTCCTTGAGGGTAAGGTAATTGTCTAGGTGTCTGCCTACATGGTAGTTGAGGATTCAAGGCATACATCCTAGACTATTATAAGTGTGACATGCTAGGACAACATCCCTTTGGATGTTCATATTGATAGATGTCACAATCAGTGTCATCATCAGAGTTGGTCTCCATAACTTTCTTTACTATTGTAGCTTTGCCCTTACCTCTTTGGTAGGCATGTTCAGTTTCTTTTCGCTTCCTACGATTATGATCACTATTTTGCTCTTTGGATTCCTTAATAATCTTCATAAAAGTTTGAAATTTTTCATTCAAAGAGTCCCATAACTTGTCAACCTTTGTCGAAATATTAGAAATAGACTTTTGGATGGTCAAGGTTTTTCTGTTCACCACTTCATCAAGTGGTGACTCCTCCTCATCACAAAATCAGCCCTCTCATTTTTTGATAGAAGGATCCCTATTATACTCTTTTGCACTTTCCATTTTTTGTAGCTCACCTTCTTCTTTTACTACATGCTTAATTAGCCTTTGGATCTGATAAGCTCCTGGTTCAAACAATCTTCCTTGGGCATACATCCCAAGAGTTCTTCTAGTTTTTGCTTTGAGCTCATCTATGATGTGGTGAAGTTGTTTCTTCTGAGAATAACCATGGCTAGGGTATCAATGTAAGAGTAAATAGTATTGGTCCATGGTGGCATCCAAGAGTTCATGTGTTCCCTGTTTGTAGCCTTGGATTTGCCTTCTCATATTGGACACTCTAGAGTACGTCTGATATTTGTCATTAAATAACTCTAACATGGTACTCCATCTATGGATGTGTTTCGACTCCAAAGACCAGTACTAGCTTTCAACTTCTTTGATGAGTGTCATGGAAAAGAGTTTGAGTTTTTACCATTCATTTTCTATGTTCTGTAAGGTACAGGCATCATGGAAAGCTTACAAATGTGTTTGCAGATCAGAGTTGTATCTCCCCTCAAATCTTGGGATACTATTCATGTTTAAGTGCTTGATCTAACTATCTTTCATATGCTTGGTTGGAATTTTAACTACCTCTGCAATGTTGAACATACTTTGAGTCCCTAATAGAGGTTCATCATCATTACTGCATTGATGATGCTGATGATGGTTTTGGCCATCCCTTTGGTCTTGGTGACCTTCATGATCATTATTGTCTCATTGATCACCTTCATCATGATTATTTTGATGATGAATTCTATGAGAACTATTAGATGAAGAGGAATGTTCGAAATTGGATGAAGAGGATGAAGAGGAAGATGGACCGCCACCACCACTGTGATGTCCACCACCACTCTTTTGTTTATTATGACCATCATCCTTAGATCCCTTGCCATTGTGATGCTTGCTTAAGTCCCTACCTTGGCTGTCACTTTTTCCTAAACCTAGTTTATGAATAATGGATTGCAGGTTTAGGGTCACACCCTTATCACTAGTAACAAGGGATGGAGAATCTTAATGTTAAGAACCTTCAAAGGGAGGATCCTCATTGTCATCTTGATTTAGTAGGAATAAGGGATTAGTGAAATGTTTTTCCTTTGTAGCCTCATGGATTTTCTCTTAACGTCAATCTCATTTGCATTGTGTTTTAGTGGGATAGTAGGTTCGAGTGTCATAACCATCCACAATGTATTCCTCATGAAGATATACTATGAACATCTTCTTAAGGGTTTGCAATAGCATCCTGGGCATAGATTGATTAGGATGTAATATGATGTTGCCTTCCATATCACGCCATCACAGTTGTTCATCTTGATGTAGGATGAAGGTGAGGTTTAGCACAAACTCATTTGGATAAGTATATACCACTTTGCACTTCTGTGGAACCAACAATTTGACATCTTCATGCTTGTGAAAAGAAGAAGACATTTTCCAAAACAAAATAAAATTATCAATGTGCTTTTATAGTTCTATGTATAGTGGAAATGATATTGACCTTGAGGTTCATACAACAATATTAATGGTATTCACTTAAACCTAAATAACACACGTTTCAATAAACAAAGTCCCTAGCAATAGTGTCAATGATGAGTGGCAAGGTACCCGTATGCCCAACCATATGAATCACAAAGCATCCGTACACGATCTAGTTGAATTCTATGGACTTTATTTTTCCAATGCACCAATCCTCTAGGAAGTGAATCTTTCCTTAAGGTCACTCGTTGTCTTCCCAATTACACTTGTGATGTACAATGATATGGTTAAGTGTAATTGAGACATCTAATATTTTATCATTTTTTATTTTTATGGTTTTGATGCTTAAAAGGAAATAGAGTAATTGGATTAGCTAATTTACTTTAAGTAATTAACTAATGTCTAACTGATCCTAACAGAAGCATCTAATTCCACTTTCTGTACACATCTTGAACCCATGTATCCACTATTGGACGACTACGAGTTATACTACTGGGCGTACTAAGCAATAATGTTGCTAGGATTACCAAGCGAATATGTGTTACACTCGAAGTGGTCGTACTTATGTGTGTAATCTATCTTGATTAATTGCCTCATTAACTTAACTTATG
This sequence comes from Gnetum montanum, assembly GCA_015680685.1. Taxonomy (NCBI): domain Eukaryota; kingdom Viridiplantae; phylum Streptophyta; class Gnetopsida; order Gnetales; family Gnetaceae; genus Gnetum; species Gnetum montanum. The sequence goes on from MNCI01021389.1 coordinate 274,137, forward strand.
GAAAACATTTTAATAAATACTTGGAAAAATTTAACAAATAATTGAAAACATTAAATGCATAAAAAATATTTAATCTATTTAGAATGCTGCAAGGTTTATTAGAAAGCTCATCTTTATTACTACACACACTATTGTGCTCATGTACAAAAATTCTTGAATAAAGATCCGTACACTCAATGACTCCCATTGTGGGCACTCAGGAGAAAAATTCTAACTTTTAAATGGAAAAATTACATGAGGTTCACTACAACTATAGTATATCATGCCATAAATGCAATTGGTAGGTGCATATTTATAGTCAAAAACCAACACTATGTTGACAACGAGGCCATATCTACGAGGCCTTATCAACAAAGCCAACTAAAAGCGACTCATCAACTCTCATCAATTCTCTTAACTGATGGATGCTTTCCCCAAGAATGTTCTTCTACTTTTCCATAGTAGTCAACTTGGCTTTATTTGTAGCGAGTTGTTTATTCTCTTCTTGTGTTGTGATGAGTGCCTTAGCATGCACATATGTTTATGTTTTTGCTATTGAGACATTCTACATTACTTTCTTCTTCTCATTTGTCATCTAATTATTATGCTCTATTAGGCGATTCATTTGTTCTATTATGAATTATTTTAGTTGGTCTAGAGCAATGTATTGTGTAGGATATAGGCAATTAGCCCTTAGGATCACAAGCTCTTCCTACTCTAAGAATTTTAGCTTCTGCATCCTCTTACATGGTCTCTGTCATGACCAGCTTACCATTTGTTGCAATAAGTTCTAATTGCATTGTAGTGACATCACTTGGTGATGAGTGGCGAGGTACCCCTAGACTCAACCATACAAATACGAGCATTTCACGCATGATCCGATTGAACTCGGCAGATGGGCTAGTTGTGGTATCTAGATAGTTACTCGTTGATCACAGTTTATTGTCTTCCCACTTGGACTAGTATTTGCTTTGTCACATATGGTTTAGTCTAGAGTGAGGTGTATGATGTGGTTTCTAACCTAGTGCTACTCCTAGAGGCAATGGAAAATAACTTTAATTAAGCTAGGAGGAAAAAGGAGAGAGAATCTAAGCTAGCCTAAGTGTGATGAGCATCTGTTCCTTAATCATCTGTACACATCTTGGACCTTGTGCAAGACTACCACTAGGATTACCGAGCACATGGCCTAGGTATGCTACTGGGGTACCAGGTAGTTACACTTGAATGTTGGTGATTAAGTCATACTCATTCCGCATTTAAGGAGTTTAGGGTAAATAGGTGTTAACTACAAAAATAATAAATAAGAATAAAAATTAAATAATTAAACTAAGTGAATGCTACAATGATGAAGTAATCTTGATCTTTATTTTCTGTCATGTGCATGTCCAAGTACGTCACACTTGAATAAATTTTTCGTACAATTACAATCATCACACTGTGGGCATGCACTGGGGGAAAGGGTTGAGAAGAACTAAAAATGAACTAACTTCTATCTACTAACTAAAAACTAACTTACTCCCCGACTCCTTGTGCTTACATGTGTATTTATAGGCCTGCATAGGAGTCACGATATCATGTATTTGATATTGCTTCTTAGGTCACGATATTGCGTACTCGATATCGTGGGTCTGATATCAAGGGTTCGATATCAAAGCCTACTGAATCATGATTCATCACTTGGGATGTCAAGAAGAGTTTTCATTACTTGCCTAGTCAATAGTAGTTTGTCCAACACATCTTCATGATCTGCAGGAATAATTGAGGTACTAGTTAACATTTGAGCATCCCTTGCTCTAGTTAGATCAGCTGGTGGTACAACAAGGACATTGAATGATTCATTGATGTGATTGGTAATCACTTTTGCACCTCCTACTGCATCTTAGTGCAACATAACTACAACTGTGGCTCCTTCTCCTATTTCAAGCACCACTTGGAATGATGCAGTGTTTCCAAAGACCTGTTGTGACCATTGGGCCTCTTCTCCTAATTGTAATGATATCTATTCACTTACAAGATCTGTGGAAACTATGGGTTGGTGGTGTTGGCATGAGCATTTTAGCATATGAAGCATTCTTAGCTTTCCTGAAAACATCATTGGTGTATCCTAGGAGTCCATCATGTTTACACACCTTTTTGATTAGGCAAGGAAATGGAAGCATTAGCTTCCTTGCCTTCTTTTCTTCAAACCACCTCTAGATTTCCATGAAATAGCGTTGTGCAAGGTTTGCATTATACTTTCCCATCATAATCGCACTTCCTCTAGTTGCATATGTGGATAGCCTACTTAGTCTTTTGGTGGAAAATAAGTGATATGTGCCAATTTTAAAATAAATTCTTTCCTCCAGGGTCAACTCATTATACTCCTTGTCCTCTTTGCTATATGCTCTTTTCAACCACAATTTTCTGGTTTTGGTGCCTAATGTTATGGATAGATGTGCTAGTCTTGCCCCTTCATTGGGCACGTTTAGGGCTTTGGCTATCGTCTTGATTGAATATGAAATGGAGACTCCCTCAATATTGACCATTGCATCTTCTTATTTATTATGCTAGAATTAGTAGGTCTTCCCCAAATACCATTTGCCACTATCTAAAAGTATGGGCCATAGCGGTGACGCTTGGAGTTTTGTCCTTACCGCTTCTAGGATAAATTCTACAAATGGGTTGAAGTTCATCTCCACAATCACTATGGTCAGGATTGACTTCTCTTAGATGATCTGGAGGTATTTAGGTAATAGTATGAGGTGCTATCCTTGTGCTTGTGGTTCCTCCACCTTTTCTTGGTGTCTAGTAGCAGGAGTTTCTTGAAGGATTGAGCTTCCTACTTTGCATGTTTTGGATCTTGCTCTCTTGTTTGGCCTCTTTCTTAGCCTCTTAGCTTTTGCTTGGAGGTTGTGAGGGTCCTTTGGTTACTTCTCTCTTTGGGGCTATCTACAATCATTAAGACTTTGATAATTATTTGAATGTTTACTTTGATTTGGGTAACTACTTTCCTTTCTCATATTCTTAATTGGACCAATTCTTAGCTCACTATGATTATAGAGTTAGAAAAATTTCCAAAAAGATACCCCATAGATGTTACTTTCATTATAACCCCTCATAGTTGTCCATTTTGTTTGTGTTTATGACTCATAATAGTAGCATGGCTCATTAAGAGGATTATTTAAGTGTTTCCAGCTTGATTTTTATTAAGAATTTTCAATTTTTCCTTCAATCTTACCCTTAAAATACCTTCCAGGAATTAGCAAATTCTAACTCTGATTGTAACAATATCATACTAAGAACCCTGCCTCCCATGACTAAGTTGAGAGCTTTGTGATCAACTAGGGTCAAGAGTCATGAAAATCAAATTTACGAGTATGGAGTTATAAGGGTTGGAAGTTGGGAGTTATGAGTCACATTTGTGAATTGCAAATGTATGGTTAAGTGTAATAGAGGTATAAGATTTTTATTCATTTTATCTTTTATGAATTAAGTGGCTAAAGAATAAAGAATAAAGAAATTTTAATGTTCAACTAACTATTTGATCTAAGAATTAACTAATGTATAGCTATTCCTAACATAAGTATCCATTCCCATTTTCCGTAAACATGTTGAACATCTATAACGCTATTAGGTTACCAAGCATTAAACACTATTGAGATTACTAGGCGTTAGATGTATGCGTGATGTGGTCATACTTATGTGCTTTAATTAATCACTATTTAATATATATTAATTATTTTAACTAGAATTCATTGAAGTAAAATGCATGAATAATAAATGCATTAAGTAAAATATTAAGCTATTCCAAATGCTACAAGGTTTATGAAGAAAGCTTATCTTTATTGTTGGTCACATTGAAGTGTTTAGGTACATTAATGTTTGAAAAAAGATTTGTACACTTCTCACTCCTATTGTGGGCACTTAGAAAAATATTCTAACTATTGGGAAGAAAAACTGTAAGAGCTTCGCTACAATCTAACTTACAAACACCCTAAATGCAGCTAGCTCATGCATTTATATAATTGACAACAAACACTGTGTCGATGCATACACATCAACATGTCAGACCATTTGTCAACAAGCTTGCATCGATGGGATCTTGTCGATATAGCTAAAGAGATGCACTTCATCAGATTGTCATGACTAAATGAAAACTTGTCCATAAGTTCTTTACAAAATTTGGAAAGGTATGGGATTAGTGATTGAATATAGACACATAAAAGAAACACAATAAAAACCAAATTTCCAAGTGTATAGATTTATAATCATTACAAAATTTGTATTCATGACAAAAAAATTGAAGACCATAACCAAAAATGAATAACCAACTCCTCTAATGGTTGGAGGATGAGGAAGAAAGTCAAATAGTCTTAGGTGGCAGAGGTTTTGGAGGACCTTCTCCTACTTCCAAAACACATTATGGTTCTTCTGGAGGTTGTGGTTGTTCAACAACAATTACGGCTTTTGGTGGAAGGTAGAAAGCACCCAACAACACTTTCATTTTCTCCTCCTTTCCCCTAGGATCATTCACAATTTACACAACATTAAGAATGTGGATCGAAGTGGGAACATCACAAGGATAGGGCATTGCCAAGAACATCTCCTTTGCATTGACAAACTAGGTAGTGAAAAGTTTACATTCAATGTTCAACACCTTGATAACATTCTGAAAATTTTGGTAGTCATTCATTCTTTTGGCCACATTCTCTATGATTGATCTCTAATTAGTGAACTTTGTCTTGAGAACCTCAAGTTCCACATTTGCAATCTTAAGCTTTTGCTTAGTCTCCTTATGGGTCTTGAACTTTGCCTCATACAGCAAGTATGAGCTAGCCACTTGCTTCTCTAATTTTGATCATGATTGTCTAGTAGTTAGCATCATTAGGTTTTCATAATGGAGGTTGGCAAGCTTCATGTACTTCATCACCTCCTCAATCTATAGCTACTTCTTGCGGATTTCCACCTAGATTTCTAGACATCACCTCCTTGTCGGAGCTACTGGAGGGCTTCATTCACTTTTGCCTTCAATATTTGAATGTGCTTCTCATTAACTTCTTTTTTTAGTCCAATCTAATCCCTACAGTGGTTCTTGATCCTCTCAAATTTGAGAGCCTCATTTTTCTAGGTAGCAATCTCAATTGTAGATTTTTGGCGAATGGCATGCACCTCGTCCATTAAGAGATTAGGATTCTCTAATGTCAACCTTCAAAATTCATCATTTATCTTGGCAAGCTACTCTTGTTGTTTATGGACAAATTCTATTAGTTTTCATTTCTGTGCATTAACATTGTGTAGCCAGTGGTTTTCTACAATTAGGTGCTTGTTCTCTTGGTGAGTCTAGTCAAAGTCCTTTTGCATGTTGTAAGTCATTGCATTTGCTAAGGACTAAACAAAGACCACTAAATCTTTTGTGTACTTAGCCTCTCTAAGTTTCTACTAAAGTTGTTGGAAAGCTTCATCTCTTATGGTTGCTTGGCCAAGTATCATGGGATCAAGGAGGTAAGTTCTAAGTTTAGTAACCTCTGCAGCCAAGCATTGGTTTTTAGTTCTACCCATTTTGAGTTTCCCCTCAATATGATACACCTACTCTTAGTCTCAAGCAGCTTTGATTGGGTAGCAATGATATTATCCAAAAGATCGAAGACATATGGAATTAGTTATCAAGTTTCCACTAGTTGCTCCAACAACTTCTCATGTTTGGCTGTAGTAAATCTCTCACTTATGGTTTTGGTAGACATTTGCACATCTCCAAGTGTAGTAATGTCAAGTACTGATGTTATTAGTATATTGAGTTCTTGGTCCACTCTATTAGCTACCACTTATACCATCATTTCCTATCCATGGTGTTGCATCACCAAAACGGTGATCCCCTCACCTTCCTCCAAGTGCACTGAGAAAGTAGCAATGTTCCTAGAAATCTCTGGAAATGGATGCTATCCTAAAAGAGACATTATTCCTTCTTAGGTGGTAGGATTCGAGTGTGCGGGCACTTGCATTCTTTGGACAGAAAACATTGACCCATCATTTTCCATCTAGCTTATAGATTGAGCCACTTCATTAAGATGGCTCATGGTTGGTCTACACATAGGTGGCTCTCGACCACTTGATCCTGTGGATTGCTAGCATAGAAGCTTCTCATAGATCTCATGCATGTGCTCAAGGGAAATGCAAGCATTCAACGTTGTTTCTTGAGTGGGTGGTGAGGGTGGTGACTACTCCCATTTCTTGGTCACAATAGGGACCTTATCTTTTATCATCTTGACCTAAGAGGTAGTAGAAGCATGTTTGATTATGTCATTGGCATAGTGGGCTATCCCTACCTTTTTACAGAATTTTCTAATAAGGGAAGAAAATGGTAAGGTTTTTCTTCCACATTCATTTTCTTTGAATTGCTTATCTATCTCTAGATAGATTACTTGTGGAAAGTTCATTGGGAAATTTTCACTCTGAGCAGCACATGCATGAGTGGAGAAGGTAGTCATCTTTCTAGGCCTCACCATCGGATTGAGGTGATAAGATACTATCTTGAAATAAGTGCATTCCATCGTTGTGAGTGCACCATACTCCTTGTGGTTCATTCCATAGCACTGCTAGATCCACTCTTTTTTAGTCTCTGGGCTACCTAGGTCAAGATCTTTGCCAACTTGGCCTTAGTTTTAGGTAGGCCAAGAGCGTACAAGATGGATTTCAATGAGTAGGACACACTAATGTTCTTGATCTTCACTATGGCATCTGCTTGCTAGTTGTTCTAGAAGAGATAGGTCTCTCCCATGTACCACTGCCCACTAGAAGTGATGAATGGACACATGGAAGAGCTTTACAACTACATCTTGACTTCTTCTGGAGCAAACTCCTTGAATGGTGCAAAGTTCAGTTCTTAGAGTACTAAATGTTGGATGTCACATGGCTTAATCTAATTAAGGAAGGCTTTGGTCAAAGTGACCTCAAGTCTTGGTCTTAGTCCTAGCACTTGATCTCAGTGGGATTGCTCTGTTTCAGACTGGGAAGTTTAACTAACAAATTCTGCTTTGGGCTTCTCCCAAAGAGGTCCCATTACATGGATCTTTGTTTCTTGTTCCAAGGGTTGTTCCTAGCTCCTTCCCACTCTTGGCCACTTGTCCCTTGGTTGGGATGGTCCAACTTCTAGTCCATGCTTTCCCTTTGGTGTCATTTATAGTCACAAAAAATCAAGGATTAGAGGGTGGTGTGTAACTTATGATGTTTGGATACCTTCTTTCCTTAGGAAGTTACATTTGGCTAAGTTATGGCTATGGTAGATTGATTATTTTAATTAATTGAGTTACTGGAGTTAGTTGGAAGGGTTTAACTTTTCATAAATTAATGATTTAATGTTTTTTTATGCATTAAACCTTTGGGGGAGTTAAAAAAAATTTCACAAAATTTCATGTTAAAAACCCAAGGTTTGTAGCCCCCATGACAAAGAGCATACCTTCGATAGCTAGAGGACTAAAAAATGATGAAAATCAAACAAGAGGTTTGAAGGTTACAAGATTTGGAAGGTGCTTGGGCTTTAGAAAATGGAAAAACTCCCCTAGTGTTTGAAGCAAAATGACAAAATTTCTAAGGGTTGCACTATATTTATACTATTATTTTCATGTGTCAATGGGATCTTGTTGATTGGATGGCATCGACATAATTAGCTACATTGATGGGATCCCATCGACGTAGCAGTTGATCAAAGTTTGACTTTGGAAAAAATAATAAAAACAAGGAGTTTTTATGTCAAATTGAATTCTTATGAAATCCTAAGAATCCTAGAACACGATGAAATACATGAAGAGAGTTTGATAGTCCAAAAGGAGTGTTTAACTAGAGAATGATGGAGAAATGTGACAAAGGAGCACAAATTGGATGCAATTGATGGGAATGCAAAAAACTTGATTACGAAAATGCCTAAGGATAATGAACTTAATTAGCCCAACTAAGAGATATTCAAGTTGATCCTCCCGATAGAAGGCTTATGCCCTTTTTACCTTTGCAGATCCTCAAACTAAGAAGTTTGTGGACCCCATAGTTGAGGAATGGTTATGAAAAATCAAGGACTTAATTTGGAAGAATCTATCTAAGAATTTGAATATGTCAAACTAAGACATCGAAAAAGACCATGACAAACTAGCAATGAGGTGAGTTATGGAGAGCATTGATGGATGAGAGAGAAAGTGGAATGGAGTTCCTAATCGTGGTCACATGAAGTCCCTTGTGGATCTAATGGTTAAATGACTTGATAATGTCCATCCTTAGTTCAGATCAAAACTAACCACTTTCAGTGACTTCACATCGACACCCTAAGACCAGGCCACCTCCTTGGGACACAAGAATGCTTCCATAGATCAATTATCATTCTTTATTGAGAAGAAAAGAGAAGTAGAAAGTGAGAAAGGACCTTAGTTAGAGGGGACCTTCAGGCATGGGTAACATGTCTTTCTAGTTCCATAACCAGTGCTTGTAGCTCGTTATTTTGTCTAAGGTATGTGCTTTGAATTCCCATCATTTTTTTCAATTTTTTGAAGTCTTATGTTTTTATGGACTTTTGGATGGGAACCACACCATGCAAAGACTTATTAACTTCCTAGTATTGGTTGATAGCGAAGTGGTAAGAAATCCATGAAAAACACTCATGCACTCAAGTAAATAGAAAGGTACAAAGAGCATTGAATCCCCTTAAAGTTACATCCTTTTCAATATTTTTAATCTTTTCCATGTTTGGAAACTACCAAGTGCACAAGTTTGTTGAAGTTTCATTAATGAAAAATGAATCTCATATTTCTAAAACCAGGAACACCATAGATTGTTGTGGATGGGTGGATGACGTGCACTCACTACCTATTTCATGAAAAAGGAACCATGTCTTAGTTATTAATACAAAAATTCAAAGCTAGAACCTAGACATTAGTAATCAAAAACATTAAGTACAAACCACCATTAGCAGCAACTACAACATCACTACATCCTGTTGGCAATATAGAAGAAAAAATTAACATTATTTATTAAAAAATAATAAGAAAAACACACCAAAATAAAGTAAAATATAGAAGAAATTGTAAAATTTTCAAGAAAGTTAAAACATACTAATGATGGTGTAAAACAAAAAAAAAATTGGGAAAAAACAAGAAACTATAAGACAAAAAAGTGTAAAACAAAAAGCATAAAAATTGAGCCATTTGTATGATTTAGCATGGATGGTCATCTTCCCCATGACTATGTTGGAAGGAGATCTAAAAAATTAAGTGAGGTTGTTCATCTAAAGAGGTGTTGCTATCATTGGCTATCTTGGGCTTATGAAAAGGCTTTACTTGTTGTGTTGTGACTAGGAATTTCTTGTTTGGGCTTTCAGGTTTGTAGATCAACATGGCCCCAAGAAGAAAAGGTTTCATAAATGATATAAGATCCTTTGTACAACATTTGGAACTTAGTCTTTTGAGGGACATGTGTGGGGTTCTGGTAAAGGATCTTGTCTCTAGGTTAAATTTTTTCTTTTCTTATTTTGAGGTTATGGCATTTTTTGTTGAATGCATTATGTACTTCATTCAAGGATAGGGCCACCAATCTATTCTCATTTAGTACATTAAGGTTGATCAATATTTCTTTCTGTGTTAGGCTCAAGTCAATTTCAAGGTCACAAGCTATTGAAAGTGTACGAAGCTTGGATTAAATAGGAAGAGTTGGCAATTTCCCGTACACCATGTTGAGTGGTATGCTCAAAGGGCATCGTTAAGTTTGGTGCTATAGTTTGTCCTATATTTGCTAATTGTTTTAGTTAAGATCTTAGTGATCTCCCTATTTGTTACCTCAACTTGATTGTTAACTTGGTGGTGGTAAGGTGTTGTTAATTTATGTTCAACCCCCAAGTGTTGCATTAGTTTTTGTAAAGTAGTACATGTAGAGTGAGTACCATTATTAGAAATTAGTGCATGTGTGTTTACAACATTGTGTTGTACAACCTATGTAGCAGTAGAAGATGTATAGTTAGTGATAGATATTGCTTCTACCTATTTTGTACAATAGTTATTAGTGACTATTATGTACACCTTTCTATTTGACATGAAGTCAATTCCCTAGATGTCAAAGGGTTCCAGTGGCTAAATCCACCACTGAGGAACCTCCATTCAAGTAGCCATTCCATCATCACATTGACAACATTCACTAGAGCAAATGAAGTTGTGGATGTCCTTGAAGATTATTGGCCAATAACACCCTATCATTAGGACCTTAATGGCCGTTTGTTTCCTTGCATAGTGGCCTCCATAAGGGTGCTCATGAGTGTCTTGGAGAATGTGTAGTTGGTCAACATTAGAAACACACCAATGAACTAGGCCATCGACATATACCTTGTAAAGGTGTCCATTGATTTTCATGAAGTGTTTGGCCTAATGAAGAAACTATTATTTGTTCATATGGTCTAGCTCTTATGACATCTCCTGAGTGAGAAGATAAGTGAGGATGCCATCATACTAGTTTGGTTCAATGAACACTTATTCATTTATAGTACCAGCAAAGAGGATTTTATCAGGAAATTGATTAGAGAATGGGCTCTCCTTTTCTTTGTTATCCCATTGTAACTAACATAGGTGGTTAGTGACCAAGTTGTTAGTTTACTTTTGATCTATCATTGTAAGATCAAATTCTTGCAAGATCAGAAGCCACTATATGACATGGGGGCCTACCATTGGTTTGTTCATCATGAAGCAAATTACACTATGGTCTATGTGCATGAACACCTTGTACCCAAGTACAAAGTACCTAAATTTCTCCAAGGCATACACCATTGCCATTAATTCTTTCTCTATCATGATGTAGTTGAGTTGTGCACCCACAATGCTTTGGCTTGCACAATGGATGTAGTATGGATGTTTCTGATTGTCCAACTACCTAGGCATGACTCCAAAGGCATAGTTTGATGCATTCATTATTATGTTAAATAGTTGGAACTAATCAAGTGCTCATAGAATTGGAGTTTCTACAAGCTTTTCTTTGAGTTTCTGGAATGTCTTTTCACACTCCTCGGTCCATATGAATGGAGCATATTTCTTTGTTAGCTCCACCAATGGTTTAGCAATCTTAGAGAAATTCTCTATGAATCACTAGTAGTAGCTAGTGTGTCCAAGGAATGACTCGACATCTTTAATGATTTCCAGAAAATGGGTAATTCCTTAGATGACCCTAATCTCTTTAGGATTCACCTCAATCCATGCTTGTGAGATTCTATGCCTCAACACAATGCCCTACTAGATCATCATATGGCTCTTTTTCTAAATGAGTCAAAGGTTGGGATCCATACATCTTTTCAACACTTGCTCAAGGTAGTTGATGGCTTGCTCAAACATAGCACCATAGGTGGAGAAGTCATCCATGAGGACTTCCACCTCGTTACCAATTTACTATTGAAAAATGCTTAGGAAAAGGCGTTGGAATGTTGTAGGGACATTGCAGAAACCAAAAGTCATCTTTTTATATGAAAAAGTCCCCTAGGGACTTGTGAATGTAGTGTTGGCTTGATCCTCCCGTGCAATCTGAATCTAGTTATAGCCATTATAACCATCCAGAAAGCTGTATTAGCAATGCCTAGAGATTGTGCTCAACACCTAGTTCACAAATGGTAATGAGAAATGATCTTTGTATGTCACCATGTTTAATAGCTTGAAGTTAATACAGATCCTCCACTTTCCATCTTTCCTTGGCATGATCACAAGTGGCTAACCCACTTGATCTTTGCAATTGGATAGATGAACCCCCCCTTAAGGAGTTGTTGAATCTTCTCCTTAACGATCTACTTCAACTTGGGGTTTGACTGCTATTGTTGCTACCTCTTTGGCTTTATGAAAAGATCAATATAGATGAAATGCTAGAATATTTGAGGATCAATCCTAATGAGTTCAAGATATGACTAAGCAAATGCTATTGGCCATTTTTTGACCACATTTAATAGCATCTCTTTCTATTTAGGAGTAGGGTTGGCATTGATTATCACTAGCTTGCCATTTTTCATAGATTCATATTCCATGTGAGCAGGTAGACTTTTCAACTCCAAGGGATCCTATTTAAAATTTTAAAGGATATCCAAGTCTCACTAATAAGTATCATCAGATTCATCATTAGAGAGTTGGCGATGAACTTGATTTAGTTCATCGATGCCTTCAACATAGACACATGTTAAGCTCCTAATGGGTTTTATGTAAAGTGTGCTACTTTCAGGATTAGATGTCAACCATTGGATGCCCTCTTATTTTATGACTGTTGCATATAGGCACCTTTAAATTTCAGATTCATCTACACATTATCTACATGTTTTGATTGATGTGCTTTTTATGGCTTGGTTTTTGCACATAGTTGCATCTTGTATCATTGTACATAATGCATGAAACTCTCTTCTTCTTGATCTTTCCAAATGCATTTTTTTTGGAAATATTTGAGGAAAGATCTATGATTTCCAACTATGCATCAATGATGCTTAGCCAAGCCCTTCTCATAATGATTGGAAAGTCCCCCTTACAATTATCAACATGGATCACTAGGAAGTCAAAAGGATAGGACCACCCATAGACAGTAGTCATGATGTCCTCCACAAGTCCCAAGGAAACAATGATGGGCTGGTCTACTAACATAAGGCGAATGTTACTTTTCTTGAGTGGAGGTAGGTTCTAGGCTTTGTACATCTTGTGAAAAATCATATTAACACTAGAACCTGAATCTAGAAGAGCTTTTCAAGGCTCATTCTTAGTGACTTGGAGATATATTAAGGGACTTCTAGGATTAGATCTTTTCCTAGGAAGGTGGACAACCTTTATCCAATCAGTTACAGCAGGGGTTAGCATGAAAGTATGCACTTTGGGAGGTGTTTGGTTTGAAGAGGACTTGGATGGATTGGATGTAAATAATGAGGAAGAAGTAAGGTTATCAGTTGCATGAGTTTGTGAGGGCTTTGTAGAACCACTAGTTTAGAAAAATGGTCTTTTTTTGGGATTGGGTTTTGAACCACTTGACTAAGGAGTTGACTATATGTTAATAGTCTTAGTAGCATTACATTACTATGGGTGGGCTAGAATTTTGTCCTGCATTGATGGAGTAGATGGCAATTGGGTTAAGGGTAGAGGGAATGATGAGGAGGATGATAAGGATAAGGGACTTCCCTCTTGGAGATGGAGAATGAGCTCTATAATACTCAGGAGGGTAGTAGTGATGTTGGAATGATGTGTGACTAGAAGAGTCACACAGAGACATGGGTTGCTAAACATAGTATCCATATGGATTATGCTATCTATAAAGGTGTTGCTACCTTGGTGGTGGAATCCTCCATGACTATAGGTGTTTCCATTGATGATATTGCTTAAACAATTGTGGTAGAGCTCCATTTGGATAATAAGCTTGTTGTTGGTGGAACTGCCATGGATTGCCTTGAGGATAAGAAAATATTTTGGGTGGTTGCCTTCTGGTCAGTTTAGGATTTCACATATACAATCCATATTCTTGCAAGTGTGACACAATAGGAAAACATCCCTTAGGATGTTTATATTGGTAGATGTTACACCTAGCATCATCATCTGATTTGGACTTCACAACCTCTTCTACAGTAGTAGCTTTGCCCTTACCCCTTTGATAGATGTGTTCATCTTCCTTATCTTGTGATCATGATCACTACTTTGCTCTTTGGATACCTCTACTATTTTCAGAGTGGTTTGGAATTTTTCATCTAAGGAGTTCAACATTTTTTCTACCTTAGCCAAAATTTCAGCAATAGATTTCTAGATCGGCAAGGTTTTTCATTGCACCACTTCATCAAGTGGTGCCTCCTAATTATTGTTAATAAATCAAACTTTCCTTTTTCTGATGGAAGGGTCTTGATTGTACTCCTCTACACTTTCTCTTTTTTTGAGCTCTCCTTCTTTAACAACTTGCTCAATGAGCCTTTGGATCTAATGGGCTCTAAGTTTTGGTAGTCTCCCTTGGGCATAGACCCTAAGAATTCTCCTCGTTTTTTATTAGATCCCATCTATGATATGGGAAAGTTGCTTCCTTTGAGAATAATCATGGCTAGGACATCGATGCAAAAGGGAATCGTACCTATCCATGGCTACATCCAAGGGTTCATGTGTTCCTTGTCACCAACCTTGGATATGCTTTCTCAACTTGGACACTTAAGAGTACGTTTGATATTTGTCATTGAATAGCTCAAGAATTGTACTCCATCTACAAATTGATTCCAACTCTAAAGATTGATACCAACATTCAGCTTCTTTTATAAGTGTCCTGGGGAACAACTTAAGATTTTTCCATTTGTTCTCTTTGTTCTTGAAGGCACAAGCATTGTGAAAGGCATGTAGATGATTCTGCAAATCTGAGTTGTATCCTCCAAAATTTGGGATGTTGTTCATATCCAACTACTTTATTTGGCTATCTTTCATATGCCTTATTGAAATTCTAATTACCTCTATGATGTTCAACATGTTTCAAGTTGTAAGTAAAGGCTCATCATAGTCATGGCCTCTATGATGGCCATGATGCCTATGATGCCCTATTCTATCCCTTCTCTCATGGTGGTAAGCCTTCCTTAAATGCCCACATCCCTAATCTTGATCATTTCGGTAGGCTCTACGATCACGATCATCCTTGTTCCATCGATCATCTCCATCATGGTCATGTTCTCTATGGCTTTGGTTGGAGCTAGAGGAGGAAGAAGAGGATGATGAAGGTGAAGAGGAAAGAGGACTAGCATCATGATGCCTACCATCCCCTCTTCAATGATCAAGGCCACGATCATCATTGTGATGCCTATCCCTATGCTTGCCATGACTTTCACCTTTGGATCCTCCATGATCATGGGATCCATTCTTACCTAAACTAGGATTGTTTATAGTGGATTATAAATTTTGTTTCAAGCCCCCTTCATTGAAATGAAGGGGAGAAGAGTTAATGAAATGAGAATTCCTATAGAAGGGATCCTCACTGTCTTTTTGGCCTAATAGGTATAAGGGGTTATTGAACTATTTTCTCTTCATAACTTCATAGCGCTTCTCCTACTACTTATCAATTTTATGTTGTGCTTCAGTGGGATGGTAATCCTTGGAATTATGATCCTACTCAATGTATTTAGCATGGAGCCCTTGGATGCCCAACCTCATAAGAGTTTGTTGAAGCATTACAGGAATTGATTGATTGGACAACAACACAATTTTATCCTTCATGTCTCTCCACTACGTCTAGTCATCTTGATGTAGGATAAAGGTAAAGTCAAGCACGTACTCATCAAGATGAGTATATACCACCTGACATTGTTGGGGCACTGGCTGGTTTGATTGTTCATTCCCTGGATTGGATGTGTGCTCAAATTTTGGCAGAGAATCATTCCTATGAGAAGAATAAATTCTGGATTAGAAGAAAATTAATAGTGTGCTTTTTACAATTGTTATTAGTTTTAGAATGATTGCAACTTTAAGGTTCAATCCAATGATGTTGAATGATTTTTCACTAAGTCCTAGATAGTGCACAAAACTAGCTAAAGTCCCTAGTAATGGTGCTAATGATGAGCAGCAAGTATAGCCTATGCACAACCATACAAATCACTAGCATTCATAAGTAATCCAATCGAATTCCAAAGAATATAGGTTCCTAAGTACACTGGCTCTAGGAGGTGAATCTAATTGTTGCAATCATTGTCTTCCCAATCACATTTGTGAAGTGCAAATATATGGTTAAGTGTAATTGAGGTATATGATTTTGATCATTTTATCTTTTATGAATTAAGTTACTAAAGAATAAAGAATAAATAAATCTTAATGTTCAACTAAATATTTGATCTAAGAATTAACTAATGTCTACCTATTCCTAACATAAGCATCAATTCCCACTTTCTATATACATCTTGAACATATATAATGCTACTGGGTTACCAAGCGTTAAGCACTACTGGGATTACCAAGCATTAGTAGTATGCTTGAAGTGGTCATACTTATGTGCTTTAATTAATTGCTATTTAATCTATATTAATTATCTTAACTAGAATTCATTGAAGTAAAATGCATGAATAATAAATGCATTAACTAAAATATTAAGATATTCCAAATGTTGCAAGGTTTATGAAGAAAGCTCATCTTTATTTCCAGTCACATTGAAGTGCTTAGGTACATCAATTTTTGAATAAAGATCCATACACTTCTCACTCCTATTGTGGGCACTTACAAAAATATTCTAACTATTGGGAAGAAAAATTGCAAGAGCTTAACTACAATCTATCTTATGAACACGATAAATGCAGCTGGCTTGCGCATTTATATAGGTAACAAAAGATATTGCATTGATGCATATGTATCAACGTGTTAGATCATTCGTCAACGAGATCATGTTAATGGGCTTGCATCAATGGGCTCATGTCAATGCAGCTAAAGAGACACACTTCATCAAAAGGGATTGTAGAAATTGGAACGTGAGGTATTTACCATAGGCATAATGAATTCTTGTGTTTTATTAGTGGTTAAAGTAATTATTAGCCTTTTTGTCCAAGATTCAAACCAAGTCTAGCCCACATTTTTGTGACATCACATTGTCTCATCTTTTGGAATTACAATTGTAAGACTACCACTATTGCAAGGAGTATTGTCTCTTGGTGTATTGTACAAGGGAGGAGTTTATTCATTGCACTTTGTATTTTTTCCAAATTCCGTAGAAGCCATCTCCCTTCAAGCATGGGTAACATGTTTTTCTAGTTGGACCCCTAGAAATTTATTCCGTACTTGGACTTCATTTTTATCTATGTTAAACTTACCATAGGACTACCTTTAGGCATGGCTAACATGTAGTTTGAGTGACATGGTAAGGTAGCACTTATTTTATTCTTACTTCCATTTTTCTTTAGATCTACAAGGATACGATACAACCTAAGCAATAGGATAAAACTAACAAAAGTAATCCAAGAGAGTCCACAAATTCCATTGATGTCATACCCTTTAGATTTCCACTTGGTTCTTCACTTTTCTATTGAGGCATAATAATCATAAGTTTATTCTTAGTTGGATGATGAGAAGAATATCATTATGGCCATGGTAAGGACCTCTTATTAATGGAATGAATGGATGAATGTTGTGGTCTTAGTGTTCAAATAATTAGTCCCTTATGACTTGATATCATAGAGAAATATTCACCTTATTGGACTACATATTTCCTTATTCTTAATGTGTTTTATTAGTACTCAAAATTATTTACAAAGGAAATGAAACTAGAGTATAAAAAAGATAGTAAGAATTGGGAAAAAAATGTAAAGAATAAAAAATGTTAAAGAATAAAAATTATTAAAGAATTGAAAAATGATAAAGAATATTGAAAATTTAAGAAATGAAAAAGTATAAAAGAATGGAAAAATTATATTAAAGAATGTAAAAAGGCATATTAAGCAATGAGCAGTGAGGTACCGCTATAGCCAACCATACAAATCACTAAGCTGTTTACGCATGATCTGGTCAAATTTTGTGGACCTATAGTTCTCAAGTACACTTGTTCTTCTAGGAAGTGAAATGGGCGTTGAGAATGTTCGTTGTCTTTCCAACTACACTTGTGAAGCTCAAGGGTATGGTTTAAGTGGAATTTAGATACATGATCTTTTTTATCTTTTATGTTTTGTAAACTTGATCACCTACAACAAGAATGAAAAGTAAAGTAATTGAAGATCTAATTCATCTATTGCCTAGCTAGCCTAACATAAGTAACCACCCTACTTTCTTGGACACATCTTAAACACATATAGTGCTACTAGGCTACCAAAAATTAAGCATTTCTGGGTTACCAAGTACTATATGTATACTCGAAGTGGTCATGTTTGTGTTCATTAACTATTGGAAAGTAATTGCTTAATTGAAATGCAGTAAAGTAAAGTGCATTAAAAAAACATTAATCTATTCTCAGTAATACAACGATTGTCAAAAGAGTTTATTTTTATTCTTGTCACACTGTTGTGCTTAGGTACATTAGTGTTCAAACAAAGAATCATACACACTTAGCCGTCTTCTGCGGGCACTCAAAAAATGTTCTAACTCTAGAGAGAATAAACTACAAAAGCTTTCTACTTTAACTAAAAACTAACAAAAAATCATACCAAATTAGGAGCATAGGCATTGTATTTATAGGCTAGTGTATACCCCCCAACGTCAGATACTTGACATCACATTTGGGCTTTGATGTTGGATACCCAACGTCGACATCAGAGTAGTAGATGAAATAATGTGATTCATCATACCTCCATGGCTGAATGAAAACTCGTCCTTGAGTGAGGAAGATGAGGAATAAGTTCCTTACAAAATATTGGGTAGGCATGGGATTATTGATTGACATACAAATTGACTTAGATGGAGCAGATAGACTTTGAATGCCCAAGTCTACAAAGTTATAACTCTTTACAAATTTGGGTGTTCATGATAATAGAAGTGAACACCCTGGACAACACTGACATCCAACACCTCTTGGCAGCTGAGGAATAAGAGAGAAGATCCAATGATCATGAACGGTCCTCATTGTGTGGTATTGTTGCATCATCCTTGGTGAAGATAGTCCTACTTCCAGTCCATGCTTCCCATTGTAATCATAATAGAATCATGAATTAGTATGCAATGTGTAACACATAGAGGTTAAATGCCTTATCTCATTGATGGTTATACTCGGCTAGGTTGTGATTGTGGTAGATTTATTCCTTGAGTAGTGTTAGTGGGAAGGTTGAAAAATAGAGTAAAATAGATAAGCAGTCCATTAAATTTGAAAAAATTTCAACACAAGGGAAATATTTGAAGAGGGTGTAAGAATTCATAATAATAAAAAGGAAAGTTCACTGAAAAATATTGTGAAGATGTGCACAATTGGATGTTATTGATGGGGTAAAAAAAAGAATTTAATTGTAAGAGTGTCTAAGGGTAAAGAACTTAACTAATCCAACCAAAAGATATGTAAGTGGGTCCTCCCCAAAGCAGGCACAGGCCTTTTATGCCCTTTCATAACTTCAAACCAAGGAGTCTATGGGCTTCATGGATGATTAATTGTTATATAAGGTTAAGTACAAAAACTTGGAAGAAACTAAGTAAGAATTTTGACATATCAAATTAGGACATCAAACAAGAACATGAAACTGATAGTGAGGTGAGACATGGAAAGCACAAATGGATGAGAGAGAGTGGAATGGAGTCCCTAATTAAGGTCACATGAAGTCCCTTGTGGATTTTGTGGTTAAATGACTTGATAGGATCCATCCTTAGTCCAGACCAAAAGCAATAACATTTAGTGACTTTGCATCATCATTCTAAGACCAATCCATCCCCTGAGATACAAGAGTGCTCCCATAAAATAACCACCATTCCTCATTAGAGAAGAAAAGAGAAGTAGGAAGTGATGAAGGGCCTTAGTTAGAGGGAACAAGTCCCATAACTAGTGGTTTTAGCCCATTTATTTCATCTAAGGGATGTGCTTTGAATTCCCATCATTTTTTTGAGATGGGAATCACACCATGCAAAGATGTATGCATTTATTTTGTCTAAGGGGTTTGCTTTGAATTTCCATCATTTTTTTTGAAATGGGAACCACCCATGCAAAGAAATATGCATTTATTTTGTCTAAGGGGTGTGCTTTGAATTCCCATTGTTTCTTTTTCTGATGAGAACCACACCATTCAAAGACTTATTCAACTTCCTTTTATTGGTCAACACGGAATGGTAAGAAATCCATGAAAACACACATGCACCTAGGCAAATAGAAAGGCACAAACAATACCAAATCCCCTTGAAGCCACACCTTGTTCAAACCTTTGAATCCTTTCCAATTCCAAAAATTATCAAAGTCAAAAATTTGTTAAAGTTTTATTAATGAAAAAGGGACTACACATGTCCAAAACAAGGAAAACCATAGATTTTGTGGATGGATGGATGTTGTGGACTCACTACCTATTGCGTGAAAAAGAAACCATGTCTTAATTATCTGTAACAAAATCCAAAGCCAAAATCTAGACACCAACAATCAAATAACAAGAATAATACATACCACCATTAATCAATACATTAACATTGTACCTAGCACTTATTAACAAAAAGTTAGAAAATCACACCAAAATAAAATAAAATATAAAAGAAGATGTAAAATATTCAAGAAATAGCAAATTCACAAACAATGGTGTAAAAAAAAGTAGAAAAGATTAATAACATAAAAACAAGAAAATGTAAAATAAATAATGTTTAAAACAAAAAATTGAAAAACTGAGGAGCTGCTTATATGGTTAGCATGGATGGCCATCTCCCCCATGACTAAGTTGAAAAGAGGAGATCCAAAATATGGAGCATGGTTGTCCATTCGATGAGGCATTTGTTGTATTTGCTGGCTTATGCTCATGGAAATGTTTGATTTGTTGGATGTTGATCAGCTGTTTCTTGTTTGGGCTCTTAGGTTTATAGCTTATCATGGATCCAAGAGGAAAATTTTTCTAAATTATATAAGGTCCTTCCCACAATGTTTGAAACTTAGTTCATTAAGATACGTGTGTGAGGTTTTAGTAGAGAACCTTATCTCCTGGTTGAAATTTGACTTTTTTGATTTTAAGATCATGACGCTTTTTGTTGTAGGCCTTGTGCAACTCATTAGATGACAGGGCTACTAATTTATTTTCATCTAGTAGGTTGAGATTCATTAGTCTTTCTTTTTGTGCTAAACTCAAGTCAAGGTCAAGGTCATAGGATGTTGAAAGTGTACGGAGCTTGGATTGAATAGGAAGTATTGGTAATTTTCCATACACAAGCTCATAAGGAGAGTAACCTATAGGAAGTTTTCATGTTGAGTGGTAGAAACAGAGGGAATCATTGAGTTTTGTGCTCTAGTCTTTCCTATGCTTGCTAACAGTTCTTGTTAGAATCTTTGTGATTTCCCTATTAGTAACCTTAGCTTGACCATTGGCTTAGGGTGGTAGGATGTTGTGAGTTTATGTTGAACCCCCAAGTGTTGCATGAGCTTTTGAAAAGTAGTGCCTATAAAGTGAGTTTCATTATTAGAAATTGATGGGCCGTGATATTGCATCCCACGCGATATTGTGGTGCGCCGTCAAGTCTATAAATAAGAGGAAGCTCTCCCTTGTTTCTCATTCTAGGCCTAGACTGTAGTGAAACTCTGGTAGTTTGATCCCTCCAGAGATAGAATATTTTCCATGTGCCTGCACAGTAGGAGCTCCAAAGTAAATGGATCTTTATTCAAGCAAATATTGTACTTGAACACATGTTTGTGTACGAAAATAAAGATGAATTTCTTGGATAAACCTTG
>MNCI01021389.1:295991-325227 GCA_015680685.1 Gnetum montanum
AGCCAGTTCCTCAACAATATAGGGTGGTATATAGTCATCCCGATGAGTACATACCCAATTTTACCTTTATCCTCCATCAAGATGAATAGATGCGTTGGAGAGACTTGCAAGGTAACATAGTGTTACCTCCAGATCGTGAAGTCCCCAACATGCTTCTCCGTGCTCTGGCACAGATAGGCATGACACAGGTCTATGCTGAATACGTTGCGGAAAATTTTGACACAAGGGATTACCATCCCACAAAAGCACAATGTTTAAGGGACTTGAGGTAGGAGAGCCACCATACACTATTGAAGGGCAAAGGGGTCACTCATGTCCTAATTGAAATTGGAGATGGTGAACCACTTATAATGGGTTCTCCATCAAATGATGTTTCCCCTCCTAACGATAGTGAGGAGGTGGGGTATCAGAACCTACGCTCCANGGATGACTATATACCACCCTATATTGTTGAGGAACTGGCTGATTTTGGTNGGGAATGAAAACACATGACAAGGATGGGCACTCAGATCGTCATAATGATCAGCGCCGAAGCCATCGAAGAGAAGGTAAGAAACATCATCATGGAGATGGTTCTCCTTCTCCTTCCCCTTCATCACAAAATTCACCCTTTACTTCCACATCAGGGTGTAGTCATCAAGAGCATAATGATGAGGATAGAGGTAGGAAAAATGAGAGACCTCGATGAGAGAATCGAGACCAAGGAAAAGGGCATGAACGAAGGAAAAGTAGGGAGTAACGTAGACATCATAGACATCATGAAAGAGATGATCATGAAGAACCCCTACTTGCAACCCAGAGTATGCTAGATATTATGGAGGCAGTGAGAATACCAATAAGGTATCAAAAAGATAGTCGGATCAAAAGACTTGACATGAACAACATCCTACGCTTTGAGGGGGGATATAGCGCTGATCCGTAGAATCATTTATAGGCATTCCATGATGCCTACACCTTGCAAAAAATAGAAAAAGAGTGGTAGAAACTAAAGTTATTTTCCAAGACACTCATAAACGAAGCAGAGAGTTGGTACTGGTCCTTAGAGCCGGAAACCATTAGGAGGTGGATTACGATGTTAAAACTCTTCAATGATAAATATCAAACATACTCCAGAGTGTCTAATTTGCGTAAGCAGATCCAAGGATGGAAGCAGGGTAATCATGAACCCTTGGATGCTACCATGGACCACTACTATGTATTGTTACATTATTGCTCGGGCCATAGGTTACGCACAACGAGATCAACTTTGCCATCTTGTAGATGGGCTAAGGTATGAAACTAGGAGAACCCTTGGGACTTATGCCCAAGGGAGACTATTAGAACCTAGATCCCATGAGATTCATTGATTGTTGGAACAAGTAGCCAAAGAAGATGGGGAGCTATGAAAAAGAGAAAGCGCAGAAGAATATAACCGTGATCCTTCCCTCTGGAAGAGGGTAGTGAGATTTTGCAATGAAGAGGATGAGTCACCACTCGAAGTGTTGGTGAATAGAAAAACCTTTCTACTTCAGAAGCTAACAATGGAAGTGGTGGCTAAGGTAGATCAGATACATGACTCCTTGGATAGTAGACTTGAACTTGTCCTGAAAATCATAGAGGAGTTTAAGGAGGAACGAAGTAGTGACAAAGATAAGAAAAAGCAAAGAGATTTAGGCAATGCACATGACAAGGATAAGGGAAAAATAAATATCTCTGATGAGGTTGTGGATTCAGATATAGATAATGATGGTGGATGTGAGATCTTCCAGTATGACCATCCCAAGGGATGTTGTCCAATCATCTCACATCTACAAGAGTCTGGGATGTATGTACTCAACCCGAGACTTAACGAACGGTAAGAACTCCATCGATTACCTTATCCCCAAGGTAACCCAAGGTAGTTCCACCAACCGTTGACGTACTATCCAAGTGGAACTCCACCACAACCCATCGGATAACACCAGTAGTGGTAATACCCACAGTCATGGGGGATGACACCACCTAAACATCAATACCCTTACCGGAAACCTGATCCTTATGGCTACTACATGCAGTAGCCAATTTCTCCAAGTGACTCCATGGGTCACACAACTCTCCAACGTCACTACCAAGTTTGGGAGTACTTTAGAAGGACTCCTTCTCCTCCAGGAGATGCTCCACATCCATACCATCCTCCTAATCCATCCTCCTCTCTTCCGTCGGTAGTTCCCATACAACCTGCTCCAACAATGCGAGGGGAAGTCCCCACTCAACTGCAGCAATGTAACATTATGAGAGCTATAACCATTCAACCTGCTGTTGGTTTTGAAAACCACAAAAAGAGAAGACCTTTATTTAGAACCAAAATCCTAGACAAGCTCTCACAACCACAAGCAGTTGAGTCTAGGTACACCCCTCCAACACATAAGGCTTCGAAGCACCATTCAATCCAACAACAGAGCTTAACGCATACGGTTATGTTAATACATACCGTAATCAACTGGATCAAGGTAGGTCACCTTCCCAAGAAACTATCTGACCCTAGAAGTCCCTTAATCTACCTCCAAGTCATCGGGAACGAACCATATAAGGCTCTTCTTGACTCAAGTTCCGAAGTCAACTTAATTTCACGAGAAATATATCAAGCCTGGAACCTACCCCAACTCAAGAAAAGAAACATTCAACTAGAGATGGCTAACCAATCCATCACCATTCCCTTAGGATTGGTGGAGGACATTGTTACCACTGTGTGTGGTTGGTCTTACCCAGCTGATTTCCTGGTGATAGAGGTCAACAACAACGAAGGGGACTTTCCAATTATAATGGGAAGGACATGGCTGAGTACAATAGATGCATGCCTAGGGATTCATGATATTTTCTTGGAGATATCTAAGGTAAATATTTATGGAAAGATCGAGAAGCAGAAAGTTCCATGCATCACATATAGTGACTCATCGGGTGATGACATGGAGGAATGCATAACATCTCCTACATGTAACCGGTGTGCCCAAGAAACTTTGAGATAAAGATGCATGTATGTAGCAACCACATAACAAGAGCACACCCAGTGGTTGATAGCTGATCAAGGAAGTAGCCCACCAACATGCATGGAATGAACTGAGGGAATAACTCATGCTAACAACGAAGGCATAGACACATTGGANAGGGAATAACTCATGCTAACAACGAAGGCATAAACACATTGGAGTATGAGCATCGCCGACTTTCACCCCTTAATCTAAGAACATCAATGGGAAGAAGTTAGGCACTTTTAAGAAATTCAAATAGATGTTCATTATTTCGGATCTCTCCCTTTCCATTCAGTCATGGAGGAGATGGCCACCTATGCTTATCATTTGGGGCCCTCAGTTCTTTTAAGTTTTTTGTTTTACAAATTTCTTTAACTTTTTTTTTTACAACATTGTTATACTTTTTCATTTTGTGTGTGTGTGTGTGTGTGTGTGTGTGTTATCCACCTTGTAAGCTTGTCACCCAATAAGTGTTTGTAATAATGGTATGAACTATTTTTATATTGATTACTAATGTTGGTTTTTACCTTTAAGTTATGATGTTGATACTAAGGTATGGTTCTTTTGATATAGCAAGAAATGAGTTCACTTCATCCATACATCCACAAGTTTCTATGGTCTCTCTTGGCTTGGAAATGTACAGTCCCTTTCTATAATAAGAACTCTAACGAATTGGTGACTGAGTATTTCTCAAACTAAGGAAGGACTTAAGGATTGAAAATGGTGTGACTTCAAGGGAACTTGATGCTTTTTTGTTGCTATTCTCTTGGGTGCTTAGATGTTTTCTTCATCAGTTTTCTTACCATTTCAATGTTACTCAATCATCGGGAAGCTAAGCAAATAAAAATAACGAAGTCTTTGCATGGTGTGGTTATCACGTATAAAGACATAAAATAAAATAAAAGTAAGAATTCAAAGCACATCCCTTAGACAAAATAATTATTTGGCCTACAAGCACTAGTGATGGAACTAAAATAAACGGTTCCATCGAACTAAGGACCTTCTCGCTTCCCATTCTCTCCTCCTTGTTTCGTTGGAATGGTGGTGGCTCTTGCGTGAAGGAATTCTTGTTACTTCAAGTGGATGGTTTAACCGAATGCATTAATGTGAAGTCACTGGATGTGGTTTGTTTAAGGCTGAACTTGGAATGGGATCTGCTAAGTCACATTAACCATGAAATCCATAAGGGACTGTACACCACCTTGTTCTTGGGATTCCATTCCATTCTCTTCTCTCCATCCTTCTTTCCATTGTTTACCTCATTGTCAGTTGTATCATTAGTGTATATTTTGGTTGATGCATTGTTTTCTTTTTGGTAAACTCTTGCGGTTAAGACTTTAACTCTTGTTCCAAGTAACATTTCTAGAGCCTACGAACTCTTTGAATGTGGGTTTGTCAAGGCATTAAGGGCATGAGCCTACTTTGGGGAGGATCCACTGACATTCCTATTTGGTGCATCTGTTAAATTCTTTTCCTTAACATTTTTTCTATTAATTTTATTTTGTTCATTTCCATCTTGATATCCATTTCATCGATGTTATAGTTGTCTCTTTTTCTCCATCTTTCTTGTTCTTTTTCTTTCTCCATTCTATCACTACCGATGGTTCACTCTTAGTCATGGGGGTCCTGGTCCAATTTTTTTGATTTTTTCCTAACCCCTACACCTTCGGTAGTCATCATTAATATATCTCCAAATCCGTACCAACCATACCACAACCTAGCCAATGGAACTTTTACTAAGAAAAGGTATCAAGTGCATTGAAATTCATTTACCCTTGCTAATATAAAGACTGTGTTGTGTGTGCAAATGGCAACCATGCAACAATGGATCAGATCTGGAGAGGACACTTGGAATGGAGCAGTGTTGAGGCAGTTATGTAAGGAGCAAGATCGATGGTGTGCTTATTGATGGACAACGAAAGGCGCAATCTAGGCATTGGCAGTAGCAAACTTCTTTCTCTCTCTCTTTCTCAGCTACCAAATAAGGCCTGATGTCAAATGTAATAAGGTGTTCACTCTTATTGTCATGAACACTCGTTTTGTCATGTCTTGTAATGATGATCTGTTCACATGTCATCCCATTTACCATTAGTTTCATTTGAGTCAATAATCCCATACCTTCCCAATATTATGTAAGGAACTCGAGGACAAGTTTTCATTCAATCATGGGGATATGATGGGATGCGATATCGTAGCCGCAGCGATATCGCATACACGATATCGTGGTGCGCTGCCAAGTCTATAAATAAGAGGTGGCTCTCCTTTGTTTTTCATTCTAGGCCTAGACCGTAGCGAAACTCTGGTAGTTTGATGCCTCCAGAGATATAATATTTTCCATGTGCCCGCAGTAGGAGCTCCAAAGTGAATGGATCTTTATTCAAGCAAATATTGTACCTGAACACATGCTTGTGTACAGAAATAAAGACGAACTTCTTGGATAAATCTTACAGTGCATGGAATAGGCTAAATAGGATTTTATTTATTGTTTATCATTTAACTGCTTTATTAGTTATTAAATCTCTCTCAACCCTTCTCTCCTAGTTAAGTGCCTCAGTACGACCGCTTCGAGCATGTGCGTTACACTTGGTGATCCCAGCAATGACTAGCATTTGGTAACCAAGGTTGCATTGGTTCAGGGTGTGAATGGTAAGTGGGAATGGATGCTAACGCTAAGTTAATTCAGACTTAGTTAATTAGTTAAAGTTAGTAATTAGTCTCTTCACCCTTCACCTTATCAGCATAGGAGATAAAATCGAAAAGACATAAAAATCATATACCTCAGACTTACTTAACCATGCAACCATGAAAAATACAAGTAAGTCTAGGAAGACAACGAATAATTAACCTTAAGTGTTCCATAAGACATGTAGGCACTTAGTCTGTGAAGTTCGACTAGATCACGCGTGCTATGCTCGTATTCGTATGGTTGAGTGTAGGGGTATCTCACCACTCATCAGAAATTAATGCATGTGGAACACCAAACCTATTTACAACATTTTGTTGTACAAACCAAGTAGTAGTAGGAGATTTATAGTCGATGAATGTTATTGCTTCTACCCATTTCGTACAATAGTCAACAATGACTATGATGTATGTCTTTTTATTTGACATGGGTGTGATGGGACCCATGAAATTAATGTCCCAAATGTCGAACGGTTCCAGTGGTTGAATCCATTGTTGAGGTTCCTTCATTCAAGTAGTCATTCCACCATCTTGTTGGCATCATTTACAAGAGTATATGTAATGGTGAGCATCCTTGAATATTGTTGAACAATAGTACCTTGTCATCAGGATTTTAATGGCTATGCATCTCCCAACATAGTATCCTCCACAAGGACCTTCATGAGCATCTTGGAGAACGTGTAGTTGATTAACAGTAGGGACACACCAACAAACCAGGCCATTGACGCACACATTGTAGAGGTGTCCATTGATCTCCATGAAGTGTTTTACTTGGTGAAGAAACTACTATTTCTTCCAGTGTTCCAACCTGTGTGGCATCTCCTGAGTGAGAAGGTAGGTGAGAATGTCATCATACCATTTAGGCTTATTAGGAAATTATTCAATTATAGACCTAGCAAAGAGGATTTCATCAAGAAACATATCAGATAATTAATTCTCTTCCTCTTTATCACAATTAAGACAAGTGATCAACAACCACATTCTAAGTGTCTTTCGATCTATCATCATAAGATTGAATTCTTGCAAGATCGCTAGCCACCGTATGAGATGGGGACTCACTGTTGGCTTGTTCATCAAAAAGTGGATGACACTATGGTTTGTGTGCATAAACACCTTGAATCCAAGCACATAATGCCTAAAATTTTCTAGAGAAAACACCACAACCATTAATTCTTTTTTTGTGATGGTGTTGTTCAATTGTGCACCCACAATGCTTCGGCTAGTGTAGTGGATGTAATATGGACATTTCTTGTCAACTACATAAGCATGACTCCCAAGACATAATTTGATGCATCTTTCATGATATGAAATGGTCTATACTAGTCAGGTGCTTTTAGAATTGGAGTCTCTACAAGTTTCTCTTTCAACTACTAGAATGCTCTTTCACATTCTGTGGTCCAGACAAACCAAGCATCTTTCTTTGTTAGCTCCACTGATAGTTTTGCGATCATAGAGAAATTCTCTATGAATCATTGGTAGTAGCCAATATGTTTAAAGAATGATTGAACATCTTTGACAGCTTTTGGTTGGTAGGTTATTCCTTAAATGTCCCTTATTTTATTAAGGTCTACCTTAATTCCTATTGTGATATTCTGTGCCCTAATACAATGCCCTCCTAGACCATTAGATGACATTTTTGCTAATTGATTCGTAAGTTGGTTTCAACACATCATTTCAGTACTTGCTCAAGGTGATCTAGGGCTTATTCAAATATAGCTCCATAAGTGGAAAAGTCATCCATGAAGACTTCCATACCACTACTAATCTACTATTGAAAAATGCTTAGAACTAGGTGTTGGAATGCAGTAAGGGCATTACATAGATCAAATGGGATCTTGCAATATGCAAAAGTTCCCCAAGGACTCATGAATGTTTTCTTGGCTTGGTCCTCTAGTGTAATTTGAATTTCATTATAGCCACTATAACCATATAGAAAGTTGTAGTAGAAATGCCTAGATATTGTGTTTAGCACCTAATCAACAAATGTTAATGGAAATTGATCTTTGAATGTTGTCATATTTAGTAGCTAAAAATCAATAAAACTCACCACTTTCCACCTTTCTTTAGCACAATTATGAGTGGACTAACCCACTCACTATTCATAATGGGATAAATGAACTTTGCCTTGAGGAGTGGCTCGATTTCCACCTTGGCGATCTACTTTAGTTTGGGGTTCAATTGTCTATGTGGTTGTCTATTTGGCTTCATGGTCAGATTAGTGTAGATGCAATGCTGGCATATCCTAGGATCAATTCCTATGAGTTCAAGACATGACCAAGCAAAAGCTATTGAACATTTTTCAACTACATTCAATAACATCTTTTTCTGCTTGAGAGCAAGATCTGCATTGATTATAATCGACTTCCCATTTTTCAAAAACACATATTCTATTCTGGCTAGTAGCATTTTTAGTTTAAGGGGCTCTTACTTAAAAATTTTAGGAATTTCCAACTCTCCCTAGTAGGTATCATCATTTACATCATCAGAGAGTTGGTGATGAACTTGCTCTAATTCATCCATGCCTACAACATATGCACATTTTAGGCTCTCAATTAGTTCCATGCAAAGTGTGCTGCTCTTAGAATTAGTGGTTAGCCATTGGGTGCCCTCCTATTTTGTGGCTATTGCGTACAAACACCTTTGAATTTCTGCTTTTGGTGCACACTGCTTGCATGTAGAGATAGATGCTTGCTTTATGGCTTAGAGTTTCTACACACAATTGCACCCTATATCGTTGTACCCGATGCATGGAACTCTCTTCTTCTTGATCTTTCTGAATGCATTTTCTTTGGATGTTTCCAGGGAAAGATCTCTGATGCCCATTCTTGCATCAATGGTGCTCAACCATGCCCTTCCCATGATGATTGGGAAATCCCCTTTACAATTCTCCACTTTGATCACTAGGAAATTAGCAAGATAAGACCATCTATAGACAATGGTCATAATGTATTCTATCAGTTCAAATGGAATAGTGACGGATTGGTTTACCAATTTTAATCTTATGTTGCTCTTCTTGAGAGGAGGTAGGTTTCATGTAGTGTACATCTCATCAGAAATTAAATTGACACTAGAACCTAAATCAAGAAGAGCCTTGCATAGTTCATTCCCAGCAATTTGTAATAAATCAAAGGACTTCTATGATCAACTAATTTCCTACAAAGGTTTTCACCATGGATCCAATCAGATATAGTATGAGTAAGCATGACGATATGAATCCTAGGTAGATTTTGATTTGAAGGGAACTCGAAGGAATTTGACATAGAGGAAGATGGAGGAACAACATTGTCAACCGTGGGTGTATTTGAGGGCTTAGGTGGACTACGCGGTTGGAAGAAAGGTCTTTTGTTTGATCTAGTTTCTAACCCACTTGTTTAATGAACTGGTTGTAGATTAACCCTAGTAACATTGCATTTTTTGTGCCTAAGTTGGTAGTTCACCCTCCATAGTTGGACTAGGTGGTAGCTATGCAAAAATAGGAGGGGGAACATGTGCAAGGATAGGAGGAGGATAAGGGTAAGAGGTGGCATCAATTTTTTCATGTGGAGAATGGGTTCGATAATAATCAGAAGGGTGGTAGTGAGATTGAAAAGTAGAAACGTGACTGGAGGATTCACATGGAGACAACGGTTGCTGAACGTAGTAACCATATGGATCAAGTTTTTGATAAAGGTATTGCTACCTCGGTGGTGCTAGCACCCATGATTGAGGCTGTTGCCACTGTTGATATTGCTCATATGGTTGTGGTGGAGCTCCACTTGGATAATATTGTTATTGTTGATGGAACTATTTGAAATTACCTTAAGGATAAGGTAATATTTTGGATGTTTGCCTTTGCGTTAGTCATGGATTTAAAGCATACATCCTAGACTCCTGTAGATGTGACACTATGGGGTAACAACCCTTAGGATGTTCATACCAATAGACATCACACCCACCATCATCATTTGATTCACTTTCTACAACCTTCTTTATCACAACAATCTTAACCTTACCTTTTTAATGAGCATGTTCAACTTCCTTGCGCCTCCTAAGCTCACAAACACTACTTTGTTCTTTCGAGTCTTTAGCAAGTTTTAGAACAACTTAGAATCTGCTATCCATAGAGTCCCATAATTGATCAACCTTTAGATTGAAATTTTTGGAGTGGAAAAGTTTTTCTATTCACCACCTCATTAGATGCAAATTTTTTCTCATTGTCGCAAAATTGAACCTCCCTCTTACAAATGGAAGGATCATGGTTGTACTCTTCTACACTTTCTCTCTTTCTTAATTCACCCTCCCCTTTAGCCACCTGCTTGATTAGTCTTTGTATCTAATGGGCACTTAATTCTAATAGTTGCCCTTGGCCATAAACACCAAGGGTTCTCCCTGTTTCTGATTGAAGCCCGTCTACAATGTGGAGAAGTTGATCCAATTGAGAATAACCATGTTCAGGACATTTGTGCATTAATGAATAGTATCAACCAATGGTGGCATTAAAGGGTTTGTGTGTTCTTTGTTTCCATCCTTGGATTTTCCTTCTCAAGTTGGACACTTTGGAGCATGTTTGATATTTATCATTAAACAATTCAAGCATGGTACTCCATTGTCTGATAGATTTCTGCTCTAAGGACCAGTACCAATTCTCTACTTCTTTAATAAGTGTCATTGGGAACAACTTAAATTTTTGCCACTCATTTTTTATGTTCTGCAAGGCATATGCATCTTGAAAAGTTTGGAGATGGTTTTGTAGATCAAAGTTATATCCCTTTGAAATTGAGGAATATTGTTCATGTTTAGCCTTTTGATCTGACTATCCTTCACATGCCTTATTGGGATTCGTACTACCTTTGCAATATTAAGCATACTTCAAGTAGCAAGCAAAGGCTCATCAAGGCCTTGATCATGATGCCTATGATGCCCTCTACTACCCCTTCATGCATGATGATGTGCCTCTCTTGAATATTCACATCGTTGATATTGCCTTTCTTGACTATCCCTTCGATTATTTTGGTCCTATTAATCATTTTGGTCACCTCCATCATAGTCTTTCCTTCAACAGTCATGATCAAAGCTAGAAAAAGAAGAAGATGACAATGAAGGGGAAGAGGAAGGGGAACTAACACCATCATGGTGCTTGCTAGCACCTCTTTGGCAATCGTGACCATGATCATGATCTTGTTTTTTGTTTACATCCCTACCTTGACTTATCCCTTCCAATCCTTCTTTGTCATTGGATCCATTCTTACCAAGACTAGGATTGTGTACTGTGGATTGTAAGTTCTAGTTTTGACCTCCTTCACTGAAGTCAAAGAGAGGAATTTCACTGAATGGAAAATCCCTAGAGAAGGATTTTCCACCATCTTGTTGGTACAATAGGAATGAAGAATCATTAAATCTTTTTTCCTTCATAGATTCATAGCATTTTTTAGTTGTTGATCTCATAGACATTGCACTTCAATGGGATGATGATCCATAGCATCAGTATCTTGCACAATATACTCAGCATGACATTCTTGGAGACCCCATGGTATAAGTATTTGTTGGAACATTATAGGAAAAAATTGATCGAGTGGCAACATAATGTTGCCTTGCATGTCATGCCATCATAGTTGTTCATCCTGATGTAGGATGAAGGTGAAATTTGGCACATACTCATCAGGATGACCATGTACGATTCGATATTGTTAGGGCACCTATTGATGAGCTTCATTAGACTTGGACGAAGAGGCACTCCTATGAGAGGAAGATATTTTCGATTAGATGAGAAAAAATGTAGTGTGCTTTTAAATTTTGTTGTAGTAATTTTAAAATGTGATATGACTCTAAGGTTCATTCCAAAAATTTAAATAATTTCACTAGGTCCTAGATAGTGCACAAAACAACCAAAAGGTCCCTAGAAATGGTGCCAATGATGAGTGGTAAGGTACCCCTATGCCCAACCATATGAATCACTAAGGAATTTATGCATAATCCAGTTGAATTCTATGGACCTATAGTTCTCAAGTACACTAGCTCTTCTATGAAGTGAAATGGACATTAAGAATGTTCATTGTCTTTCCAACTACACTTGTGAAGCTCAAGGGTATGGTTTAAGTGTAATTGAGGTACATGATTTTTTTTATCTTTTATGTCTATAACAAGAATGGAAGGTAAAATAATTGAGGATCTAATTCATCTACTGCCTAGCTAGCCTAATAGAAGTAACTACCCCACTTTCCTAGACACATCCTGAACACATATAGTGCTCTGGGCTACCACTCATTAAGCATTGTTGGGTTACCAAGTAATATATGTATGCTCAAAGTGGTCGTGCTTATGTTCATTAATTATTGGAAAGTAATTGCTTAATTGAAATGCAGTAAAGTAAAGTGCATTAAAAGAAATATTAATCTATTCTCAGTGCTACAAGGATTGTCAAAAGAGTTTATTTTTATTCCCATCACATTGTTGTGCTCAGGTACATTAGTGTTTGAACAAAGAACTATACATACTTAGACTCCTATTATGGGCACTCAGAAAATATTTTAACTCTAGAGAGAATAAACTACAAGAGCTTCACTACTCTGATTGAACACTAACAAAAACTCATGCCATATTGGGAGCCCAGGCACTATATTTATAGGCCAACAATTATCCCCTGACATCGCATCTAGGCTCCGGCGTCAGAGCAGATGAAACAATGTGATTCATCATCAAGAAATTAGAAATAAAAAAGAATTGTAAAATAAAAAACTGAAAAACACTTATTAATTCCTAAATCAAGATAAGGCATCTCCCCCATGACTAAACTTATGGGCAAGTACTTGGAAAATGCTCACTGAACTTTGGGTGGTCCACTTATAGTCTGTAATGATTTAATTTATCAATTATTGTTCCATGTGACCTTGATGGTAATTAAGTTTTGATCATCTAAGTCCTTGTTTTTTCCTCCTATTGGCATATGATCATGGTTTAAAATTTTCCTTTTTAAGGCTATCAGTTAGGATCATTTTCTTGAAATGGGAGTTAATAAGTGGTTCAGATTATTTTATGCATGTTTTGAACACTTAAAAGTTGTTAGTTATTGACCAATGGATGTTTTTTTTATTTCATGGACCCTGCTCTCTCTTGTGCACACACTTTTTTTTCACATTTATTGTGGATTGGTGTAATAACTTTGTTGACATTCTATAGTGTTGATCCATAATTGCACCCTTTGCTATCAGTAGCAATGCATGGAATCTGTTGCATATGTATGGCTTTGTGCATGTCTTCTTTAGAAATTTCAACACATAAATCTCTCATACTTGACTTAGCATTAATTGTGCTAAGCCATGCTTTCCTCATAATAACAGGAAATTCCTTATTCTCATTTTTTACATCAATTATAAGAAAATATGCTAGATAACACCACCCATTGATGGTGGTCACCACATCCTCTATCTATTCCAAAGGAATGGTGATAGACTAATCTGCTAGCTCCAATCTTATATTGCATTACTTTAAGTGTGGTAGGTTCCATGCTTGATATGTTTCATAAGAGATTGTATTTACCCCAAAACCCAAGTTAAATAGAGCTTTGCATGGTAAATTTTCAGCTACCCATAAATAAATCAAAGGAATTCCTAGATCGATTCATTTTCTAGGGAGTGGTCCTATCTTTATCTAGTCTATGACTATTTTTGTGAGCATGATAGTTTGCATGTTTGTGTTTGACAATGATAGAAGTGTGTTGTTGGTACATGGATACTTTATGAAAGAATATTGTCTCAATGAATTCCTAATTCTACCAGCCTTTTCTGGCTTATCCTAAAGAAAGGATGTTTTTTCATTTGGCCCTTACTGTTATTGGTAAGATTGTTTATATGTATGTTCATTGCCCTTGTAGCTCTTCTTTGTTGTAGTTGTGAGGATGACTTACCTTGCATAGTGGATGGTGGTATTGATGGCAAGGAATGAGTCTAATGTGATGAATCAACTATTTTTGGATGCATGTATGAGTTTGGATTTGTCCTTGATGGTGTCGATCTATGGTACTCTAGCAAATAGTACTGTGGAGTTTGAACGACTACATTTAATAATAAGATTGGACATTAGATGTAGTATCCATATGGATCCGGTTGTTGATATGGATACTGTTGGCATGGTGGTGTCATGGCCCATGATTGGGGTTATTGCCACTGTTGATGGTATTGCTCTTGTGATTGTGGTAAAGCTTCACTAGGATAGTATGTGGGTTGGAAGTTCTACCTATAGTTACCTTGAGGGTAAGGTAACCTTTTGGGCATCTGTTTCTTGACAAATTTAACATTAAGTGCATATGCCCACATTTCCTGTAAATGTGCCATTACTAGACAACATCCCTTGGGATGTTCATACTAAGACACGATACATCCTTCCTCATTGGTGGAGCTTACGTCTAAACACTCAGCTACTAAAGCCACTTTACCTTTTCATCCAAAATCTTTCTAGTTTTTCTTATCCTTGCCTTTTTCAAAGGCTTTCTTTGTTCTCTCCTCAATAATTTTCAATGCTATTGTAAATTTTTCATCTATTAAGTTCCACATTTTTTGTACCTTTGCTGCAATATTAGTTATAGTTTTTTGAATTGGTAGAGTCTTCTTTTGAATTGCCTATTCCAAGGTTTCTTCCTATTAGTGTCACAAACTCATGCATCTCTTTTTCTAATGGATGGATCTGTATTATACTCTTCTCTTGATTCTCTCTTTCTTAGCTCATCTTCTTCCTTCACCACTTGATCAATTAGTCTTTGAATTCGATAAGCAGTCATTTGAGATAATCAACCTTGGGCATAAATCCCAAGGGACTCTCTAGTCTTGTTCCTTAAGCCATCTACAATGTGCCTTAGCTATTCATGTTGTGAGAATTCATGGCCTACACATTTATGCAGTAGTGAATAGTATCTTCCCATTATCGCATCAAGGGTTTCATGAGTTCCTTACTTCCATTCTTGGATCTGTTTCCTCAAGTTAGACACCTGTGAGTAAGTTTGATAATTGTCATTGAAGATCTCTAGCATGGTACTCCATCTTCCGATTGATTTAGGTTAGAGTGATCTATACCAACTCTTTGCCTCTTTCACAAGTGTTCATTGGAATAACTTCAATTTCTGCCAATCACTTTCAATGTTTTGTATGACATAGGAATCATGGAATGCTTGGAGGTGGTATTGTGGATAAGCATTATAACCACATTCAAATCTTGGCATGTTGTTCATATCAAGCTGTTTGATACGGCTATCTCTCATGTGCTTGATTGGAATGCGAATAGCTTCCTATATGTTAATCATGCTTTGAGTAGCCATAAGGGGTTCATCATCTTGATTAGGTTTGTGTGCTCAATTATAGTAGTGCCCCCTTCTATGCTCATCCCTTTCATGATCTCTTTGATCCTTGTGGCTTTTTTGTTCATATCTTTCATCTTCTAAATCAGAGTGTCTTGAATGATGGTCATCAGTCCTTCTCTCCTCCCTGTCATAGTCTTTGTGCCTTTGTCTCCTCCTATCAAAGTCCACTGATGATTGTGAGAATGAAGATGAGGTAGTAGGAGAATGGTGTCAACTTGTTCTCCTTACATGGCTCTAGTATTCTTCTCTATGGGAGTTGGCAAAAATTCCCCACCTTGAGTCCTACTTTACTTTGAGTCAGCAACCTCCCTCTTAGGTGTCTTTGTTAGGATGGAATGTATTTGAACTTTGCCAAGTTCCTCAAGTCTAATGATAGGTGTCTGTGAATGGACTTCATGGTTTTGGTGGATTTTTTCAGTGATGAATGCATCACCATCAAGCTATTCTAGAATAATAGGAGAGTTGAATTTCTTTTCCTTATTCTAGACATGTTTGACTTTCCATGGCAACATCTCTCTTTACTTACTCCTTAGTGGGCTGATAGGGTTGTGTCATGTGTTTGGTCACATGATACCCATCAAGTGCCTTCCTTAGATTCATGCCCCTTAGAGCTATCTAAAGCATGATGGGTGGTGAGCATTTTGTAGGTAGAACAATGTTACCTTGAAGATCTTTCCATCTTAGTTGCCTATCTTGATGAAAGATGAAAGTAAAATCAAAATAATAAGAATTGTGATGAGCATATGAGATCCTTGCTTACATTGGCACACTCCATTCTTCTTCATCACTAATTCTATCATTGGCTCTTTTTGTTTCCTTGATAGGTGTTGATGTATCCTTGTTTGAAGATATGTTGTGGTTTAAGATGTTTGGTTAAGTGTGCTTAATTATTTAGGTTATGAATTTTAATTTTGAATTATGATACAATGAACTTTGTAAAACTAATTACTTAGCATACATTGACTTGTCCTCGACAACGGTGCCAATGATGAGTAGTGGAGCAATCCAACACCCAACCATATAAGTCATAGGTGCTTCACACATAACTAGATCATAATATGTGGATGAGGCAATGTGATTATGCTAGTAATTAGTTTAACTTCAAGACCATTGTCTCCCCACGTGGAGTTAGTGAAGTCTACATGTATGATTTAGCTCATAGTGAGGTATATGATATGTTGATGTTATTTGGGCATTTGGCTCTGAGCATACATGGTAAAGTGAGAGTAATTTCTACTCTAAGTCTAACTAAAATAGTAAACAAATCTAGTCTATCCTATGATGATGGATATATGGTCTTGATTTACCATGCATGCCTTGGACTCAAGTAGTCATCACTGGGGTTACCAAGTGTACCACTACTAGGCGTACCAAGCAATAACACTATTCAGTTACTAGATACCATTTAATGACAATGAAAGTAAAGTTTATGGAATAGTAAACATTAACTAGGAAAGAAGTAATTAGTTAATCTAACTAAAAATAGTAAACATTATTCTAAGTAAATAAAAAGAAAATTAAGGGGATGCTGCAATGGTGATAAGCAATCTCAATCTTTATTGTCAGTCATGTAATGTGTCCAAGTACACTTCACTTGAATAAAGACTCTGCATAATCACTCAACACCACACTACAAGCATACACTACTAAGTACTTAAGACTAAAATCATGAAAAAAAAAACTACAAAGTTATGCTACTATGGAATGAAATCTATTGCTAATTTGTGAGCCTATGTGTTGTATTTATAAGCTAGCACGCATCCCACAATATCACATATACAATGACATAGCTAGAGCTACAATATCGTAGTCCATCCAAAATTTGATTTATCACATGGCAAGTAATTCCACATCATCTTGAGCCTTCCAACAACACTAAATATCAATAAAAAATTCCCTTAACATTCAAACTATCCATTTTAACACCATGAATTCATTTCCCATCTCATCTATCTTATCAACATCTAATGAACTTTCATAGCCCAAGATCCTCTCAACATGTTCCATACCTTCCAAACATTCAAAATGACTCATTTTTTTTTCATTAGATCTTATCAAAAAATTTTAAAATTTTTCCTCTTTGATATCGAAGCCCCTACAATATTGGATCTTTGATATTACAACCCACAAAAACTATATATACTTGGGGATTTAGTAGAATTTCTCATTTTTCACATTTGTGCTAAGGGAGTTTTTGCCATTTTTTCTTTTGAATTCAAAGCTCCAACCTCCCAACTTCCAACACCCATAGCTTTACACTCGTAGCTCTAATTTTTGTGGTTCTTAAACCTTATTGATTCCAGAGTTCTTGACTTANATATTGTTAAATTTGGGTCAGAAGTTTCAAATGCCCGAAGGGTATTATAAGGGTAAGTATGAAGGATAAATTAAAAATTTTCAACAAAAATCAATCACTTTAATGTCAAAAACACTTACATAATCCTCTTAATGAACCATACCAACCATTATGAGCCATAAACAAGAACAAAATGGACAACTGTGAAAGGTTATAAGAAAATTAATACGTATGGGGTTTCTTTTTGAAAATTTTTCTAACTCTACAATCATAATAAGCTAAGAATTTGATCTAATTAAAGGTATCAGAAAGGAAAGGAGTTATCAAAAATCCAAAAAAGCATTTTAATAATTCCTAAATCCTTGATGATTGTAGATGGTCATGAAGAGAGAAGCAATAGGAGGACCCTCATAGCCTACAAGCAAAAGACCACAAGGCCAAGCGAGAGGCCGAATTGGAGAACAAGGACCACAAGAAAAATATAAAAAGTAGGAGGCTTAATCTTCTAGCATCTATCAAGAAACTCCTACTACAGGACATTCGACCCACGGGGAGGTATAGGAACCACAAGCATAAGGACAACACCTCATGTTGTCACAAGAATGCCTCCAGATCATCTAAGAAAAGACACTTGTGACCACAGTAATTATGGAGATGAACTTTGGTCTATTTGTTGAATTTATTCTAGAAGTAGTAAGGACGCAACTCCAAGTGTCATCGCTATGGCCCATACTTTCAAATAGTGGCAAATGGTATTTAGGGGAGGCCTATCAATTCTAGCACAATAAAGAAGAAGATGCAACGGTCAACATCGAGGGAGTTTCCATTTAATATTTAATTAAGGCAATAGCTAAAGCCCTAAACATGCCCAATGAAGGGGCAAAAGTAGCACATTTGTCCACAAGATCAGACATAGAAACTAGAAAATTCTAGTTGAAAAGGGCATATGACAAAGAAGACAAAGAATATAATGAGCTAACTCTGGAAGAGAGAATCTATTTTAAAATTGACACATATCACTTTTTTTGCATGAAAAAATTGAAGAGGCTATCTACATATGTGGCTAGAGGAAGTGCGATCCTAATGGGAAAGTATAATGCAAATCTCGCACAACTCTACTTCATGGAAATTCAAAGGTAGTTTGAAGAAAAAAAAGGTAGGGACGTTGATGCTTCTATTTTCTTGCCTAATGAAGAAGTTGTGAAAACATGGTAAAATCCTAGGGTACACTAATGGCATCCTTAGAAAGGCTCAGAACACCTCATATGCTGAAATGCCCAAGCCAGCACCACCAAAGAAAGATCAAGTGGAAGAACAAATAGATGTCAGGGAAACGACACAGGCTACTAAACAACAAGAGCAAGCAAGATCCAATAGTTAGTAGCAAGAGAATCAACAATAGCAAGAACGAAAGCAGCAACAAGTTCCACCATTGCTGCAATAGGATTACAAGCCATCCATGAGTCATTTGTAACAAATCGTAGAGACTATCATTTGGGGAACACATGAGGAGGTCAACCTATATAGAGTTATTGATAGTGTCATTTAGCCCCCATTTTCCACAGATCTTGCTAGTGGATAGATATCATTGCAGTCAAGAGAAGAGGCCCAATGATCACAAAAAATTTTTAGGAACACTACATCATTCGAAATGGTGCTTGAAAAGAGAAGGAGCCATAGTTATGGTTATGTGGCACCAAGATGTAGTGGGAGCAATAGAAGTGATCACAAATCACATCAAGGAATCCTTTAATGTTCTTATTGTGTCACAAGTTGATCTAACTGGAGCAAGGGATGCTCAAATGCTAGCTAGTACCTCAATGATTCCTGTCAATCATTAGGATGTGTTGAATAGACTACTATAGATTGGGCAAGTAATGACAACTCTTTTTAACATCCTAAGTGATGTCACTATAGTATAGTCAAAGTTAATAGCAACCAAGGGTAAGTTGGTCATGGTAGAAACTAGGGCCGAGCATGCAAAAAATGTTCTTAGACTTCAACTTTGAGGGTTGAATGCAGAGATTCAACATAATATGTGGTGCCTAACTAGCTAGAGCAATTGAGAATAAAACAAATTAATCACCTAATAGAGCAAAATAAGTAGATGGAGAATGAGAAGGAGAAAGCGATGTGGAATGCCTCTGTAGCAAAAGTGCAGACATATGCACTTGCTAAGGTACTCACTACAGCACAGGAAGAAAATAAACAGCTTACTATAGATAATACTAGGTTTACTACTGTGGAAAAGCAAAAGAACATTCTTGAGAAGAGTATCCATTAGTTTAGAGAAGAGTTGATGAGAGTCAACCAAGATATTAGTCAATTAGCAAGAGAAAAGAGAACCCTCTCAATGGAGGAGGTACACGCGATCAGACAGAAATTTGCTATTGAAATCAACATGTGGCAAAATTAAGCTAAGGAGCATGAAAGGCTCAAGGAAGACTTCCATGATCAGGTAGGCATGTATAAATAAATTAATGAAAAGGAAATCTGGATGGCAAAAGCTCAAATTAATTCCATATCAACACAAAATCTAGACTAGCAACCCATCTTGGATAGTTATGCTCATGTCCACCAAACGAAAATAAAAAATAAAGCCCTATAGATAAAAGATCTAAAAGAATACATGGGGTTAGCTAACTTTTGTTATACTAACTTGGCCATGTTAATAGTAAGCAGGCCTTGAAATGAGCTTGAACCGTAAGTAGCAACCACACACACATTGTACGAAAAGGAGTTTGTGAATCAAAAAGATGCTTTGCAAAAACTTTAGATGGAAAACTTTCAACTGGAAATAGTTAAGGCTGGCTACTAAGGGCAAAAAGATGTTGCAACAAACCTAGCCCAAAGACTATTTGACTATCATGAGTTACAAGCCAATGCCAAAGCATTTGAAGAAGAGAGGAGACAATTCATGGCATGGTATGTCAAGGCCAATCAAATGTTTCTACAACTACCATGTCCATGGGATGTACCAGCTCCATCACATATTGTACAATAAGCATGGACAGTACATGACTTGAGAACGGAGGAGGAAAAACTTCAAGTACTCCTAAACAAATATAAATTTTAGAAGCCTGATGACAAGGGAAAGTAACCAATGGAGGAGCCACCAACAGCAGGAACTACATAGGCTACATCAAGCTTCATCAAGTTGGTTTGTTTGTTTGTTCGTCTTGTCATGTCTTGTGTTAATATTGTAAAACACCATTGAAACATTTAGTATTATGTAAATAGTGTCATGAAAATCTACCTCTTAGTTTTGTAAAGAACTCTATCCTCATTTTGTAGTAAGTCGAGGATAAGTTTTCAATTTGTCATGGGGATATGATAAAATCAATTTTTGTTTGACTACGATGTCGTATATTTGATATCATAGCATGAGCTACGTCATTGTATATGTGATATCATGGGATGTATGCTAGCCTATAAATACAACACTTAAGCACATGGATTTGCAAGAGATTTCATTCCGTAGCAACAAAACTCTTTTAGTTTGTTTTCATGAATTTATTCTTAAGTACTTAGAAGTGTGAATGCTCACAGTGTAATGTGACTTAGTGAATAGAGTCTTTATTCAAACATCTTGTTGTTGGCAATCTTTTGGGATTGGACCACCAATGTGGGGGTGCCTCACAGTCTCGTGACCTTGGGAAGTCATGGAATTGAAGGTGTTCTTCAAATAGGGTTTAGGTGCTTGTTGGTCTTTGGCAACACCAATGCCTAGATACCTTCAAATAAACTCAATAGTTATGAGTATGTTGTTTACTATTGTAAATGTTGAAATGGTTGGGTTGTGTATTAAATTATAATTGACTATCTTAAAAGAGCTTCAACTAACTTTGTCAAATGTTGTGTGTTGTCGAAGATTTCTATTTTGTTCAATCACTTAGTCTATATGGTCCTTATAGTAAACTACTTGTAACAAATAAAATTTTGCAAAAACATTTGAGCACAATTTTATCTTTCTATTCCTAATTTCCTTTAAAGAAAGTTTTACAAGAAAACTATAAATAGAGCAAGATTCAATGGACTTAGAAAAAGAAAGAAAAGAAAGCAAATTTGTGTGGAATCTCAAATATTTAAACAAGATAAATTGACATGAGGAAACACTTCGTAATAAAGCTATTCCTAATTCAATAACTATGGATTATCCAAACCTTTTGAGCTCAATATGTAATTTTATAAAAGACAATCTTATTATACGACCAAAAATGCTGCATAAATAACAAAGTACAAGTCTCTATTTTGGCAAGTTAATAGTTGTCAAAGATTGCATTTAACAAAGCCTTAAAAAATTTGACAATTTCTTGATTGAAATAACAAGGCATAACACTTTAAAATAATGAAGCTATTTTAGTTGTCCCAAAATACCAAAGATTCCCCTAGATTCTCTATGCTCAAAATAGGCAATTTCATTAAAACATCACTATTAAATTGTTCTTGAGACTTTTCAACAACATAAGTTCTTTTACAACTAATTTAATAGAAGTCTAATATTGCGCAAAAACAAAGATATAAAAGAAACCTAAGAAAAATCCCAAAATTAAATGCCAAGCACAATACTATCTAAAACATTAGCTAAGTAACTAAAAAAATAGGAAGAAATGAACTCAAAGGAT
This sequence comes from Gnetum montanum, assembly GCA_015680685.1. Lineage (NCBI taxonomy): Eukaryota > Viridiplantae > Streptophyta > Gnetopsida > Gnetales > Gnetaceae > Gnetum > Gnetum montanum. Next base: position 317,910 of record MNCI01021389.1, read on the forward strand.
TTAAACAAAGCAGCCAAATTAATTTCTTTAGCAAACCATCTTACAAGTAATCTTCAATTGTCTTTCTCCGGCCCCAACCCCCAACAACCAAAATCTCCTTTTTTCCCCTACCCTTCAAGCCCTTTTATAGTGGCTTGGGTAGTTACAATCATCATAAAACATTAAGGTAAACTACAAATATCTAGGGAATTAATTCATAACTCCTATGATAAGTTGTAACTTCCATAATAATTTGAGCTAAAGTTGGCAAGTGTCTCCATGAATAATCCCCTTTTCCTTCTTAAAATAAAATCCCCTTATTTAAAAAAATACATACAAATTATCTTTAAACTTATATTGTACTCTTGCAATGATAATAATACGTATTTCTCCTTATATGCTCTGTCCATAAAAATATTTAATTCTTAAGATGAATCACAACTAACCCATTGCATAAATGCAAGAACAAAGGTTTATTTTTCTACCGCATGGTATGGGAATGAGGATTCATAGTTTGTTGCATTGCAAGGATGAGGGTTTGTAGTTTGCCCTGTTGCATGTCCCTGTTTCTACTGCGGAGGATGCTGCTCTTCATGCACTTTTTTGCATGAGTCTGGGTAGCAACGTTAATTTTTGGAAACAGAAAATAAGGAGGCTCACTTGAAAGTGGAGGCAATTTTGTGGTTGGATGCAGCAGGTTCCTTCGGCGTCATTTCAGCTATACTTGTGGAGCATGGCCATTGTAGTAGCCGAAAAGAAACCCTAGTCTTGCCTGTGTAGATGCCGTGGAGGCTACCAGAAATTATGGCGATTTGGTGATTGACAAGCGCTGTAGTATCCCACTAGTGTTCTGGGCATCTCCAGATTTGCTAGATTAGGGCTTCTTTATCACGATCAATTTGTGCAAAATGTTTGCCGAGAAATTCCTACCTGCCAGTTTGGTTTGTGACTGAGGAGTATTTTGATGTAATTTCCGTCGCGAAGGGCAGTGGAGTTGCAGCAGATTGGTTTGCGCTTTGGGGCTTTCTATCATTTTTTCGTTGGTTTTATTAATGGTGTTTGTCTTGTTTTGAAGTAGTTGATTACAGCATCCTTAGCTAATGAATTTTCATAACTTTTTGAATCCTTTTTTAGTGTAATTCAACTGAAAATTACGCAAGATCCATCCATTGTTTTTGGTAGATTACATAGTAAAATTAATGACAAAATTTTCTATGAAACCTTCATTTGTTCATCCTTCTCAACAAGTTGATTTCATGATATTGTAGAAATGATCCCTTAGGTATGCGACTTAAAATATTGGGGCAGCAGATTATATACAGGATTGTTTCCTTTCTTTGAAAGTTCACCGATAAAACAGTTTGGCAAGATTAGACATCCAGACATCGTCATCCTTTAAATAGAGAGCCATTTTGCTGATGTAGCCCTTGAACTTCATCATACCATTTATTATATAATGTGACACTATAAGCACAATGCAATAACACAATTGGATTGAATGGTATTCGTGATGGTATTTTGGGCCACTTTGAAAAGAAGCTATAAATTTTCGTTGTTGAAATCAACATTAATAACCGTGAGTTTGCCAAGAACTAACGTGGTAGAGGCTTGCCGTCCTAAAAACTTTTTCAAAATATTATAGTTTTTGCATAATTTTTTGCAACAACCAATGCACATAAACCAATTAGGAATTTTTTGTTTTGTCCACTTGAAACAACTTCCTTTTCAACCTTTTCAGCTAAAGAATCCAGCCTTGCATCTTCAGATGCAATCATGATGCAGTCACAGACATTTCTCCTAAATTTTCTAATGTGTCAATCTTATTTAGTTTAGCCTCATTAGCTTTCCATCAAATGGTCCAATGTGACAACATTTGTATTTGGGCACAACTGTAACCGACAATAAAGATTGAGATATTTTATACTATTACAACATTTTCCTAATTTTTAGTTTTACTTAGCATAATGTTAACTATTTTTCTTAGTTAATGTTTTACTGTTCTATGCACTTTTATTATTGTTGTTATTAAACGATGTGAATACAACTAATTTTGAGTGCTAAGTGTAGTTATCTGGTAACTCAGTAGTGTTATTACTTGGTATGCCTAGTAGTGGTACACTTAGTAATCCTAGTGATGACTACATGAGCCCAAGACATGTATGGAATATCAAGACTAGATATCCATCGCCATAGGATAAAATAGATTCATTTACTACCTTCCTTAGAATTAGAAACTATTTTCACTTTACCATATTTGCTATGAGAAATGGCATATCAACAACATATCATATACTTGACTCTGAGCTAAACCATACAGGTAGACTACACGAGCTCCATGTGAAAAGACAATAGTCTCGAACTTAAACAAATTACTAGCATATTCACATTACCTCATTTATGGATTACGATCTGGTTGTATGTGAACACCTATAACTCATATGGTTGGGTGTTGGATTACTCCACCACTCATCAACAACTTTACTAATCATCCATTGTATAGTCAAACCATTTAAAAATCCTTCTTTACACATTTTTCAAGTATATGTCATGGCTAACTCTCTACCATATTTTAATAATTTAACATATAATCCTTTTGCATCTACAACTTTTTAAAAAGCTAATTTCTAAATTCGTTCTACTACTTCATCATATGTAAGTTGTAAAATATTTGGGTGCATGCAATTAATTATGTTATTTATCTTATGGTAGAACACATTTTTATAAAACCTTTTTATCTATCTAAATGAAATATCATTGCTTGGAGAAACTATATTTATAAAAAGCTTTTCAAAAATTTTGTGGATCTTTCTTTTATCATTTGCACCATATTTGTTGGGTGTTCTTTCAAAAAGTTTTTCTTTCTCAAAGCAATTACCTATGGGACAATGTAGTGTTTCTGTATACTAGCAAGCTCTTTAGTGAGATAATTGCCATAGATAATGTGATTGCAACCAAATTGCATCTCATAGATGAATAGATCTATGTGTACATGCCCCTTGATGTGCAATTGTGCAAGGAGATCTAACATAAAAGTTTGCAAGGCATATTACAGCAAGCCATCATTTATGAGAACTTTCCAAATCATTGTAGGCATTACTTGAAAAAAGGGCAAGGTGATGCCTAGGATCAAGTAATCTTAGAATGAAAGCATGATAACTAAAAACTAATAATGTGTAGAATACATGATATTAAGGAAAGTTAAACTACACAGAAATTTCATATCACACCAAAAACTAAACATACACTTTAATTCATTCTACTAAAATACAAAAAACACATAAACACCATCATTGTATATATAAGAGTATAGAGAGTTTCATACAACGATACATAGTCCATACTATTATATATGAAAATATACATTAACCAAGCATTGAAGATTTTTTGCTTCTCTACTCTCCCTCTCTGTGCTTGTCTAGGCTTTTGCACCTTTCACTTGTAATTTAAATAAAGTCAGTACACAACTGAGTGGGAAACCTTTACACTTCCTCTGCTAAATGGTCAATAAGTGCCACACTAGAGGAGAGGAGTGGGGTACAAGGCAACCTACAACAATTGTTAATCTTACACGCTCAAAACAACACACACACCATATCACCCATAATGTTAACATACTATCATACAATCACAGATAAAGCCATGGTCCAACATTATCTATCATGTTCATGTCATCATACCCACAATATATGGTTAAACAGTCCATGATCCACACAATCATTATCCAATCAGAACACATATTATCAATGATATGACCCACAAACCAATACTATCATATACATAGCCTATGTTGTCGCTAGCATATCTGCACTCAATGTAGCATGTGAAACGTTGCCATGAGTACTCATAACAAACATCGTCTACAAGTCTTTTATTAATCTTTTATTCATCCAACCAATGTTAGGGTTTGTCAACTTGTGTACCCGCAACCACTAGCCTTCTGGAGGACTAGCGATAGGGATGAACACACCTATGCCACGTACCAATCATAGAGATGAGCATACCTACATTCTTCCACTCTCAAGATGAGGCTTAAGATAAGAGCCTTACTTATGCATCACAATGGGGGTCAATCCATACTACCTCTAGGGTGCCTCATCACCAATCGGTCCACACCCTCATGTTAGCACCACCTACCAACAACTGTCACAAGCGTCGTCGCAAAAACATGTATACATTCTAGCTAACTTAAGCCAACACATGTCATAAACATAACACACCCGAACAAACATAACTAACATATCCACACCTAATAGTTATAGTCATTTCATGAAAACCATACCACAATTTGACAAAACAACATGAATACCTTGATATGACAAAACAATACCATATTTCTCAAACGACATCTACTTCTATATAAATGACAACTATAATAACTTTCAAAATGATATATGCCCAAAGAGAAAACTAATCCCACAATTAGAAAGTACTTTCCAAAATGATCCCAACGACACTAATTTTATGTAAATTGGACTCTTAAAAGTAAAGTTATGCATGTTCAACGTTTGATTAATAAAATAATATTTAATTATCACCAGAAAGGATTGGAACTCCAAAAAACACTCGCACCCCAATAAGCTCTACAAATATCATATTTTAATCATACGAGTCTTATCAACATCACACATCATATTCTACAAGTTCATATCATACCATACATCGCATATATATTAATACATAATTTGTAACCAAAATTAGACAATTTCAAGAAATAGACAAAATAACATGTCCAAGCTTAATCTTTGAGCTATCTGCCCCGCATGCCCATATCGCATAATCATATATACTAATCCAGCACAAAAATTTAGGGAAAACGTAAAGATAACCCACCAATTAAAATTGTTGGGCAGAAAGGTTGAAATAAGTAGAAAGCCCTCAAAAATCTGGTAGGACTCTGTTTTGCTCTTAATAAGTTCTACACTCATATAGATATGATCGTAGCAATCCCAAATTCAAGTTCAGAGTAAACAAAAACCATCCACAAAGCTCAGAATTTAGATAAATGTGGAACAGAAGAAGAGAAAAGAAAGAAAAACAAAAAAATATGCTCTTGTGCATTTTTGTTAATGTGAATAGAAAAAACAGAAATCCAAAACCCAATTTCTATGGGCAAGTGGTGGTGAGGTGGTGGGTAGGAAGAAAAAACATATAACCTATAATTTCACTCTATGCTTTGTATAAAACCAAAAAAACCAACGATGCATTTCTTTTCTTGCATGATGTGAGTTCACTTTTTTTTTCCTTTTAAATTATTTATTATTATTTTTAAATGAACGATTTTCATAAGCTATCCTTATTTTTTTCCTCTACAACTAATGCTGTAAACTTTAATTATTCATAACAAACACACTATGACTCCAAATCAAAATCTATTTAAACCTACGAGATCCTTATCATACACACTACATATTCACATGTCAAAATCACACTTGAACATCATGCAACATAGTGCTATAATACAAATGCCTAAATACCGAAATCACACATAAAGCATAAAGACATCTTGTGCCATAGTCCAACACCTTTACCAGCAACCTCACTTGTCTAACACATCACACAGGGTTAGTGTACATAATCACATTAGTTAGGCATGTAAAGACATCATAATCATAACATAAAGATGAAGCCTCATAATAGATAAAATACATTTATATTACATTAACTCATCCCCAAAAACCCATTGGGACTCCACACATAATGTATAAATTGTAAGCGTATGACCATACCTAATGTCTTTAGATGAGATGTAACACTCTTCCCTCCTTGAGAATCTTCCTCCCATAAGATTTCAGGATGGGTTGCACGCATCTTAGTCTTCACCTCCTAAGTAGCCTTTGAAGCTCCATATCTACTCCATAAAATCTTAACCATAGGTACAACTTTATTGCATAGTTGTTGTAACATACAATCAACAATTTCTATTAGTTGCTCCACATAACTAACATCATATTGTAGTTGTATCCCTGAATGGTTAATATCATGATGTTCATTAGGCACATAATGTTGTAGCATATATACATGAAATACATCATGGACATGTGCCAAATGAGGAGGTAATTTTATCCAATAGGTTGCTCTCCCAATATGTTGTTGATGAGTGGCAAGGTACCTGATGAGACATGATATCGCGTACGCGATATCGCGGTCCGTTGCCAAATCTATAAATAAGAGGCGGCACTCCCCTCATTTCTATAAATAAGAGGCTAGAAGTAGCGAAGCTCTAGCAATTTAGTCACTCCAGAGATAGAATATTGTCCATGTGCCCACAGTAGGAGTCCCCAAGTGAACGAATCTTTATTCGAGCAGCTTTGTACCTAAACGCAAGTTGTGTACGACAATAAAGATGAGCTTTGTGGATAAACCTTGCAGTGCATGGAATAGGTTTATTATATGTTATTTCTTACATGTCATTTATTACATGCATTGGTGCAGCATGAGTACGACTTGGTTACGAGCATTGACGAATGTGTACGGCTAACCAAGGAATCAGCTACTCATCGTGATTAGATTCTCTCACCCTTGTCTCCTAGAACGTGGGATGAGTACGACTTGATTACNTACACCGTGACAACAACAAGTCTGGGAAGACAATGAATGATTAACCCCAAGTGTTCCATGGGGCGTTTAGGCATTTAGTCTACGAAGTTCGACTGGATCGCGCGTGTTACGCTCGTTTCGTATGGTTGAGTGTAGGGGTACCTTACCACTCATCATTGGCGCCGTTGCCGGGGACTAAGTGTTTGTGCGCCGAGTAAAACATAAGGGATATCACTCACATCGTTGTGAGCCTTAACAAACCTTTGAGTTAATCAAAAGCAAACTTATATAATGGTGAAATAGCACACCAATCAAAATGCCTTCTTCTCATAAGAGCAACTCACCACCTAAGGACCACACACGAGATAGTCGGCAAAATAAAAAACATAGCCTAAATCAGCCAAGTCTTAAACAATATAAGATGACATATACTCATCCCGATGAGTATATTCCTAATTTTACTTTTGTTCTTCATCAGGACGAGCAACTGCGGTGGAGAGATTTGCAAGGTAACATCATGTTATCCCCAGATCGAGCTATCTCTCGCATGCTTTTCCATGCTTTGGCGTAGATTGACATGCAAGAACTATTTGCTGAATACGTTGCGGAGGATTTTGACATGAGGGATTATTATCCCACAGATGCCCAACGTATGAGAGACTTGAGGCAGGAGAGTCAACATGCACTTTTGAAGGGCAAGGTTCTGCACATCCTTAGCGAAATAGGAGATGAGGAACCCCTTATCACGGGTTCTTTAGCAAAGGATGTTCTCCCTCCTAACGATGGTGAGGAGGTTGAGTAT
>MNCI01021389.1:334619-352296 GCA_015680685.1 Gnetum montanum
TGACTAAACTGCCAGAGCTTCGCTACTTCTAGCCTAGGATGAGAAATGAGGGGAGTGCCGCTTCTTATTTATAGATTTGGTGGCGGATCGCGATATCGCATACGCAATATCGCAAGGGACGACGTGATATCATGTACTTGATATCATGGTGCATGCAATATTGCGTCTCATCATACCCCCATGACTGAATGAAAACTCGTCCTCGAGTTCCTTACAATAATATCAGGTAGGTATCGAATTATTGAGGGGAATGGAACTAATGGGATGACATGTGAACGGATCATTATTACAAGACTTGACAAAACTAGTGTTCATGACGACAAGGGTGAACACCTTATTATAATGACATCAGGCCTTTGTTGGCAGCTGAGAAAAAGAGAGAGAAAGAAGTGTTGCTGCTGCCAATGCCAAGATTGCACCTTCATTGTCCATCCGTAAGTGCGCCATCGATCTTGCTCCTTGCATTGCTGCTTCTAGCACAACTCCACTCCAAGTGTTTGCTCCAGATCCGCTCCGTTGTTTGCATATCCACCNCTTAGGGTGAAGAGATATTAACTACGAAAGCAATAAATAATAATAACAATTAAATAATTAAACTAAGTGAATGCTACAATGATGAAGTAATTTTGATCTTTATTTTCGGTCATGTGCGTGTCCAAGTACGTCACCCTTGAATAAAGGATGATGTACAATTACAATCACCACACTGTGGGCATGCATTAGGAGAGAGGATTGAGAGGAAAAATGACAAAAAGATCCTACATTAAACTTGACTCCTAAAAACTGACCATTTCCCATGCACCCCATTGTGTATTTATAGGCTCACATGAGAACCGCGATATCACGTACCCGATATCACTTGTGTCACGATATTGCGTACCCGATATCAGGGGTCCAATATCGTGGGTCAGATATCAGGACCTATCAAACTTGGTATCCTGTACCTGATATCAAGGGTCCAATAACAAGGGTTTGATAATAGAACTTGACAAACCATGACTCATCAGGTGTAACACTTGAAATGGACCAATGTATTTAGAAGCCAATTTTCTTTTTTGGCTAAATTGAGTAAGGCCTTTTAAAGGAGAAACACAAAGAAATACATGATCTTCGACTGCAAACTCCAATGGCCTTCCATGGTGTTTGGCATATAATTCTTACCTATCCTGTGCAGCTCTCAATCTATCTTGGATCTCCCGAATCCACTCTATAACTTGCCTTACCAAATCTATGCTTGCCTACTGACAATCTTCTATGGTATCCCAAGATAAAGGTGTTCTACATGGCCTACCATATAAAATCTCATATGGTGCTACTTGCAAACTCTCCTTATAACTATTGTTATATGCAAATTCAGCTAATGGTAGCATTCGATCCCAACCTTCTCTATACTGCAAAGCATAGGCTCTCAACATGTCTTCTAGAATCTGATTCACCTAGTCTATTTGACCATCAATTTGTTGATGATATGTCAAACTTATATTCAGCTTTGTGCCCATCTCCTTCTAAAATGCTTGCCAAAAATGTGACATAAATCGAGCATCTATATCACTAATAATTCATTGTGGTACACTATGCAACCGCACTATCTCTACAAGAAAGAGATGTGCAGTTTCTACTGCACTTACTGATGATCATGTGGCAAGGAAATGGGTAGACCTTATCAACAAATCAACAACAACTAATATAGTATCATGGCCACTACAAGCTCGCAGAAGACCAATAACGAAATCCATACCAATGACATCCCACTTCCACTGAGGAATATCATGGGAATGCAAATATCGCCTAGGTCTTTGATACTCTATCTTCACTTGCTGGCAAATTAAACATCAAGATACATACTCTTCTACATTACTCTTCATACTAGGCCACCAATACATCCATCGAAAAATCTAGTACATTTTTTGACTACCTAGATGCATTTGGTATCTACTCATGTGAGCCTCATCCATCAATTGAATTTGTAGAGCTTCTAGAACACATACTCAACCATCCCTTCGTAATACTCTATAACTATCCATAAAGAGTGATCCATTAGAGGTAATCTGTTGTCTCAATTCTTGGCACCATGGATCATGTTGTTGTTGCTCTCATATCTGCTCTTGCAAATCTGATTGGATTGTCAAGCTCTTGAGCTTACTCGCCACCCTACTCAATGCATTCGCTACTTTATTAGTCTTTCCAACTTGTATTTAATAGTTTAACTGTGGCTGACTCATAAGATATTGGAGGCTCTTATGGTCAGTCCAAATAGTAACCTACTCCCCATATAGATAATGCTGCCAAATCTTTAACGTGAATATCACAGCATCCAACTTTAGATCATGCATGGGATATCTAGTTTCATGTGGCCTCAATTGATAGGATGCATAAGCTACAACCTGTCCATCCTGCATCAACACATAACCAAATCCATCCCCTAAAGCATTAGTAATAACATCATATGGATGTCCTAGTGTAGGAGATATTAATATTGGAGCAGTCACCAATCTATGCTTCCAACTCTTCAAATGTAGCCTCACAAGCTAAGCCCTAAGTAAATTTAGCCTCATTCCTCAACAATCAGGTCAAAGGAGATGCTATGTAAGAAAAATGTCTCACAAACCTCTAGTAATATCTTGCTAATTCCAAGAAGCTTCACACCTTCACTACTAATTGTGGCATAAGCCAATCACGAATGATTGTAATCTTTGTAGGATCCACAGAGATACCAACTCTTGATACCACACGTCCTAAGAGCTGAATCTTTAATTGTCAAAATGAGATGGCTGAGCATATAGTTGGTACTCCCTCAAAGTTTGTAAAACCATCCACAAGTGCTTTGCATACAATTGCTCATCAAGAAAATATACTAAGATATCATCTATGAACACAATTGCAAATTGATCTAGGAATGGCTATATCACACTATTCATCAGGTGCATGAAAATTGCTTGTGCATTTGTCAACCCAAAGGGTAGCACCAAAATTCATAATGGCCATACCGTGTTCTGAATGTTGTCTTTGATACATCCTATTCATGAACCCGCACTTGATGATACCCAAACTTGAGATCAATCTTTTGTGAATACATGAGCTCCTCAAAGTTGGTCAAACAAGTCATCAATGCATGGCAAAGGATATTTATTTTTCATAGTCACCTAGTTTAACTACCTATAATCTATGGATACTTGCAAACCCCCATCCTTCTTTTTAACAACTAGTATTGGTACACTCCACAGTGATACACTGGGTCAAATAAGGCCTTTGTCCAACAATTCTTGTAGCTAAATCTTTAGCTCTGCTAGCTTTATGAGAGACATCTTGTGTGAAGCCTTTAAAATTAGCTATGTACTAGGTTTAAGTTTGATGAAACTCTCTATACTCTTATATATACAATGATGGTGTTTAAGTGTTTTTTGTCTTTGAGTAGAATGAATTGAAGTGTATGTTTAGTTTTTGGTGTGGTTTGAAATTTCTATGTAGTTTGACCTTCTTTAATATCATGTATTCTGTACATTATTGGTTTTTAGTTATCATGCTTTCGTTCCACAATTACTTAATCCTAGGCATCACCCTATCTTTGAGGTATTGGCTAGCATCTCATAGATGAATAGATCTATATGTACATGCCCCTCGATGTGCAATTATGCAAGGAGATCTAACTTAAAAGTTCACAAGGCATATTATAGTAAGCCATCATTTATGAGAACTTTCTAAATCATTGTAGACATTACTTGAAAAAAGGGCATATTGGACACTAATACCTAAAGTAGCAAGGGAGACACATAAAGGCAGTAGGGAGCCATAGCAAGGTCCTCAACAACACTCCAAAATCCATGAACAACACAAAAGGTTCTTCACTCATTTAGATGGCCTAGCACTATAGCTTATAGATCCATAGTGGCACACATGATCTTTCCAAGGATATGGAAGATGCATAAGTGTAACAACCCATCCTAACTAGGGCAGGGTGATCCCTAAGATCAAGTAATCTTAGAACAAAAGCATGATAACTAAAAACCAATAATGTGTAGAATACATGATATTAAGGAAGGTTAAACTGCACAAAAATTTCATATCACACCAAAAACTAAACATACACTTCAATTCATTTTGCTAAAATACAAAAAATACATAAACACCATCATCATACATATAAGAGTATAGAGAGTTTTATACAACGATACATAGTCCATACTACTGTACATGAACATATACATTAACCAAGCACTGAAGATTTTTCACTCCTCTACTCTCCCTTTCCATGCTCATTTAGGCTCATGCACCTTTCACCTGTAATTTAAATAAAGTTAGTACACAATTGAGTGGGAAGCCTTTACACTTTCCTTGCTAAATGGTCAACAAGTGCCACACTAGAGAAGAGGAGTGGGGTACAAGGTAACCTACAACAACTGTTAGTCTTACACATGCTCAAAACAACACACACGCACACACACACACACACACACACACACACACACACACACACACCATATCACCCATAATGCTAACATACTGATGAGCCACGATATCGCGTCCGCAATATCGCGTCGGCGATATCGCATCGGCCCCTACGATATTGCGTATGCGATATCGCAACCCATCGCCAATTCTATAAATAAGAGGCAGCTTTCCCTTGTTTCGACATCTAGATCTAGACCCTTAGCTAAACTCTGGCATTTTTACCATTCCAGAGATAGAATAATTTCCATGTGCCTGCAGTAGGAGTCTCAAAGTGAACGGATCTTTATCTGAGCAAATTGTACCTGAGCACACATTTGTGTACGGAAATAAAGACGAACTTTCTGATAAACCTTGCAGCACACAGACTAAGCTAAATAGGATTTAATTACTGTTAAATGTTTAATTGCTTTCCTAGATAATTAAATCTCTCTCAACCCTCAACTCTCCTAGTTAAGTGCATTCAGTACGACCGCTTTGAGCACGTGTGTAATGCTTGGTAACCCAGTAACGAGTAGCATTTGGTAATCCTAGTAGCATTGCACTGGGTCAAAGTGTGTGCGGAAAGTGGGAATAGATACTGATGCTAGGACAATTAGAACTTAGTTAATGAGTAGTTAATGAAAGTTAGTTACTTAGTCTCTTCACCCTTCCTCATTAGCATAGGCATTAAAAAGAGAAAAGATATAAAAATCACATACCTCAAACTTACTTAACCATACAACCGTGACAATACAAGTAAGTTTGGGAGGACAACGATTGATTAACCTTAAGTGTTCCATTAGGGCGCGTAAGCACTTAGTCCTTGGAGTTCGACCAAATCGTGCGTGAGATGCTCGTATTCATATGTTTGAGTGTAGGGGTACCTCGCCACTCATCACATACTATCATACAATCACAGATAAAGCCATGGTCCAACATCATTTATCATGTCCATGTCATCACACCCACAATATACCATTAAATAGTTCATGATCCACACAATCATAATCCAATCAAAACACATATTATCAACAATATGACTTACAAACTGATACTATCATATACATAGCCCATGTGGTCACTAGCATATCCACACTCAATGTAGCATGTGAAACGTTGCCATGAGTACTCATAACAACCATTGCCTACAGGTCTTTTATTAATCTTTTATTTATCCAACTGGTGCTAGGGTCATCAACCTGTGACCTGCAACCACTAGCCTTCTAAAGGACTAGTGATAGGGACAAACACACCTATGCCACATACTAATCGTAGGGATGAACACACCTACACTCTTCCACTCTCAAGATGAGGCTTGAGATAGGAGCCTCACCGATGCATCACATTGGGGGTTAATCGATACTACCTCCAGGGTGCCTCATCACCAACCAGTTCACACCCTCATGCTAGCACCACCCCCCAACGACTATCACAAGCAATGTCACAAAAACATGTACACATTTCAGCTAGCTTAAGCCAACACATGTCATAATCACAACACATCCAAACAAACATAACCACACATATCCACACTTAACAATTATAATCATTCTATGAAAACAATATCATCATTCGACAAAACAACATGAACACTTTAATATGACAAAACAAATCATATTTCTCAAACTACATGTACTTCCATACGAATGACAACTATAATAACCTTCAAAATGATATATGCCCAAAGAGAAAACTAATACCATGATTAGAAAGTACTTCTCAAAACAATTCCAATGACACTAATTTTACCTAAATTGAACTCCTAAAAGCAATGTTATGCGAATTCAACATTTGATTAATAAAATAATATTTAATTACCACCAGAAAGGATTGGAACTCCCAAAAATGCTTCATATCATATTCTATAAGTCCACATCATACCATACATCGCATATATATTAATACACAATTTGTAACCAAAATCAGACAATTTCAGGAAATAGAAAAAATAACATGTCCAAGCTTAATCTTTCAGGAAATAGACAAAATGCTCTTGTATGTTTCTATTAATGTGAATAGAAAAAACAAAAACCCAAAATCTAATTTCTATGGACAAGCAGTGGTGAGATGATGGGTCAAAGAAAAAAAAAACAAACATGTAACCTATACTTTCACTATATGCTTTGTATAAAAACAAAAAAACCAATGATGTGTTTCTTTTCTCACATGACGTGAGTTCACTTTCTCTTTTTTTCCTTTTAAATTATTTATTATTATTTTTAAATGAACAATTTTCATAAGCTATCCTTATTTTCCCCCCCAACTAATGTTGTAAACTTTAATTATGAATAATAAACACACTGGGACTCTAAATCAAAATCTGTTTAAACCTATGAGATCCTTATCATGCGCACTACAAATTCACATGCCAAAACCATGCCCGAACATCATGCAACATAGTGCTATAGTATAAATACTTGAATACTGAAATCACACATAAAGCATAAAGACATACTAGATAGGTGCTCTTGTACCCCAGTCCAACACCTTTACCAACAACCTCACCTGTCTAACACATCACATAGAGCTAGTGTACATAATCACGTTAGTTAAGCATGTAAAGACATCATAATCGTAACATAAAGATGAAGCCTTATAATAGGTAAAATACATTTATATTACATTAACTCGTCCCCGACAACCCACTGGAACTCCACATGTAATGTATAAATCATAAGCATATGAACATACCTACAGTCTTTAGATAAGATGTAACACTCTCCCCTCCTTGTGAATCTTTCTCCCAGAAGATCTCAAGATGGGCTGCATGCATCTTAGTCTCCATCTTCCAAGTAGCCTCTGAAGCTTCATGTCTACTCCATAAAATCTTAACCATATGTACAACTTTATTGCATAGTTGTCATAACATACGATCAACAATCTCTATTGGCTGCTCAACATAATTGACATCAGACTATAGTTGTATCCCTGAATGGTTAATATCATGATGTTCATCAAGCACATAACGTTGTAGCATAGATACATAAAATAAATCGTGGACATGTGTCAGATGAGGAGGTAATGCTATCCAATAGGTTGCTCTCCCAATCTTCTCTAACACTTGAAATGGACCAATGTATTTAGAAGTCAATTTCCTTTTTTGGCCAAATCAAGTAAGGCCTTTCAAAGGAGAAACATGAAGAAATACATGATCTCTGACTACAAACTCTAATTTCCTTCGATACTAACTGGCATATGCTACCTACCTATCTTGTGCAACTCTCAATCTATCTCAAATTTCCCAAATCTACTATGTAGTCTGCCTCACCAAATCTATGTTCACCTGCTGACGATCTTCTATGATATCCCAAGATAAAGGTGTTCTACATAGCCTACCATATAAAATCTCATATGGTATTTACTTGCAAACTCTCTTGATAATTGTTATTATATGCAAATTTAGCTAATGGTAGCATTTAATCCCAACCTTCTCTATATTCCAAAGCATAGGCTCTCAACATGTCTTCTAGAATCTGATTCACCTACTCTATTTGACCATTAGTTTGTGGATGATATGATGAACTTATATTCAACTTTGTACCCATCTTCTTCTGAAATGCTTGCAAAAAATGTGACATGAATCAAGCATCTCTATCACTAATAATCCATTGTGGCACACCATGCAACTATACTATCTCTACAAGAAAGAGATGTGTAGTTTCTAGTGCACTTACTCATGATTGTGTGGCAAGGAAATGGGTAGAATTTATCAACAAATCAACAACCATTAATATAGTATCATGGCCACTACAAGCTCACAAAAGACCAACAATGAAATCCATACCAATGACATCCCACTTCCATTGAGGAATATCGTGGAAATGCAAATATCCCCCAGGTCTCTAATGCTCTATCATTAGTTGCTGGAAAATTAAACATCAAGACACATACTCTCCTACATTCCTCTTCATACTAGGCCACCAATACATCCATCGTAAACTCTAGTACATTTTTTGACTACCTGGATGCATTTGGTATCTACTCATGTGAGCCTCATTCATCAACTGAATTCATAGAGCTTCTAGAACACATACTTGACCATCCCTTCATAATACTCCATGACTATCCACAAAGAGCGATCCATTAGAGGTAATTTGTTGCCTCAGTTCTTGACATCATGGATCATGTTGTTGTTGCTCCCATATCTACTCTTGCAAATTTGATTGGATTGTCAAGTTATTAAAGTTACTCACCATCCTACTCAATGCATCTGCTACTTTATTAGTCTTTCCAGGCCTATATTTAATAGTGAAATCAAAATTAGCAAGTAGCTCCATCCATCTACATTGTCACAAGTTTAACTGTGGCTAACTCATAAGATATTGGAGGCTCTTATGGTTAGTCCAAATAGTAACGTGATCTTCATATTGGTAATGCCTTCAAATCTTCAATGCGAATATCACAACACCCAACTCTAGCTCATGCATGGGATATCTAGTTTCATTTGGCCTCAATTGATAGGATGCATAAGCCACAACTTGTCCATCCTACATCAACACACAACCAAATCCATTTCCTGAAGCATCAATAGTAACATCATATGGATGTCCTAGTATAGGAGATATTAACACTGGAGCAATCACTACTCTATGCTTCAACTCTTCAAATGCAGCTTAACAAGCTGGGCCCCAAGTAAAGTTAGCCTCCTTCCTTAATAATCGAGTTAAAGGAGATGCTATGTGAGAAAAATGTTTCACAAACCTCTAATAATATCTTGCTAACCCAAGAAGCTTCATACCTCCACTACTAATTGCAGCATAGGCCAATCATGAATTACTGTAATCTTTGTAGGATCCACAAAGATACTAGCTCCTGATACCACATGTCCTAAGAACTAAATTTCTGATTGCCAAAATGAACACTTGGATGGCTAAGCATATAGTTGGTACTCCCTCAAAGTTTGTAAAACCATTCGCAAGTGTTCTACATGCAATTGCTCATCAAGAAAATATACTAAGATATCATTTATGAACACAATCACAAATTGATCTAGGAATGGTTGCATCACATTGTTCATGAGGTGCATGAAAACTGTTGGTGCATTGTCAAACCAAAGGGTAGCACCAAAAACTCATAATGGTCATACTGTGTTTTGAACACTATCTTTGAAACATCCTATTCACGAACCCGCACTTGATGATATCCAAACTTGAGATCAATTTTTGTGAATACATGAGCTCCCTGAAGTTGGTCAAACAAGTCATCAATGCATGGCGGAGGATATTTATTTTTCATAGTCACCTAGTCTAACTACCTATAATCTATGCATACTCGCAAACCCCCATCCTTCTTTTTAACAAATAGCATTGGTGCATCCCACGATGATACACTAGGTCGAATAAGGCCTTTATCCAGTAATTCCTGTAGCTGAATCTTTAGCTCTAGTAGCTTTATGGGAGACATCCTATGTGAAGCCTTTGAAATAGGCTTTGTACTAGGTGTAAGTTCAATCTCAAAGTCAATTTCTTGCCTCAATGGCAAGCCCAGTAATTCTAAATGGAATACATTGGAGAATTCATGAACAACAGGAATTTGATCTATCTCCACCATATCTATTTTATAGATTATAGCCACAAAGCATTTGTGCCCTTTTTGAAGCATCCTATAGTACATCCAAGAGTAGACCAAATCCAGGTGCATAGTCCTCGAATGAGTTTGTACCTCAATTGGAGCACCATCAACTTATTGTAGTCATAGGAACTTTTTTCGATAGTCCAAATTAGCATTGAACTGTGACAATTAATCCATCCCCAAAATTACATCATATACCCCAAGATCCATAACATGTAAATCACTAACCCACTGCACACCTTCCAATGCTACTACCACACATATGCACACTTGATCAACTCGAGTTTTATAACCCCCAACAAAAGATACTATCAACCTAGGAGAAAGAGAATGACATACAAGAGCTACATGATGTGCAACCATAGGATCTATGAAAGAATGGCTAGCACTTGGACCAAATAACATCAACACAATAAAGCCCAAAATTGTACCTTCCATCTACATCACTATGTTTGGTTGCACGTCCAAAGGCTAGTCTATTAAGGCATACACCTGTCCTTAAGTGCTCTGGTCCCCTCCTCCAGGCTAAGTGAGTAGTGTTCCACGTCCACCCTAAATTAGAGGTTGTTGTCCTTGCCCTCTACCTCCTCCACTACTACCTGCCTACTTTAGGCACTCCCGAATACGATGCCCTGGCTGCCCACATGCAAAATAATTCTAGCAATCCCTCTACAGATGACCAAGCTACTCACATCTATAACAAACAATAGCTCCATGACCAACTCCAACAATAGGACCATAAGTAGGTGTTGAATGCTCTCCTCCATGGCCATGAGCTTACTTAGAGGGGCCAGGCCTCTCTCCAGATGTCAATCCTCTCCTCTACCCTTATCACCTCTCTCTACATGTTATATCTTCCCACTGACTCCTCTCTAAATCCATGGCTACTACTCCAGCTTTATCATAGGAAGTCAATCTAAGAGGTAATAGGTGATCCTTCAAAAATGGTTTCAAACCTGTTCACCCATGCCTAAGTATCTATCTGCATCTGTGATACATAACTGCTCAACTCAAAGAAATGAGCATCATACTCTGCCACATACTAACTACCCTAATAGTTGAACTCATCCTCCTTGGCCTGTGCATATTGGGTAGACACATAATGACCTCTAAAAGATGCCAAAAAATCATCCCATGCCACCTCTTGATTAGTCCATCCTTTGGCCTACTCTTCAGTCATCCACCAACGCCAGGCAATACCAACCAATTGATAAACTGCTAAACTGATGAATAGCCCATCAAATCAAAAGCCTTGTGCAATTCCTTTAACCATTCTGTAGCTAAAGTGGAATCCTTAGTACCATCAAATTTAGGAGGTCCCAACTTCCAAAACTACTCTACTAGTTCCTTACTGATAGGCTACCTGTTTGATTCTCCTAAACCTCCACTACCACTACCACTTCCCACTTCCCTAATCGTGGGAACAAGAGCATCACTAGTTGCAACATGCTACTACAGGATCTATAAAAATTGTTGTATAAGCTTTAGTTGCCTATTTGTAGGACCACTACTAGATGTTTGAGGAGGCTACTCCTGTCCATCATTAAGTCCTTCTGGTCTATGGACCCCACTAGCATCATGACCATGTCTACTATACATCTTTGTAACTTGAAATCACAAATGGGTGAGTACCCCAACCATCATACAACATCGGAGTAAACTAGCTCTGATACCACAATGTAACACCCAACCCTAACTAGGGCAGGGTGATGCCTAGGACCAAGTAATCATAGAACAAAAGCATGATAACTAAAAACCAATAATGTGTAGAATACATGATATTAAGGAAGGTCAAACTGCATAGAAATTTCATGCCACACCAAAAACTAAACATACACTTCAATTCATTCTGCTAAAATACAAAAAACACATAAACACCATCATATATATAAGAGTGTAGAGAGTTTCATACAACGATACATAGTCCATACTCCTATACATGAAAATATACATTAACCAAGCGCTAAAGATTTTTCTCTCCTTTACTCTCCCTCTCCGTGCTCATCTAGGCTCCTGTGCCTTTCACCTGTAATTTAAATAAACTTAGTACACAACTAAGTAAGAAGCCTTTACACTTCCCCTACTAAATGGTTAACAAATGTTGCACTAGAGGAGTGGAGTGGGGTACAAGGCAACCTGCAACAACTGTTAGTCTTACGTATGATCAAAACAACACACACCATATCGTCCATATTGCTAACATACTATCATACAATCACAGATAAAGCCACAGTCTGACATCATCTATCATGTCCATGTCATCATACCCATGATATGTCATTAAATAGTCCATGACCCATACAATCATAATCCAATCAGAACACATATTATCAATGATATGACTCACAAACCAATACTATCATATACATAGCCCATGTGGTCGCTAGCATATCCTCGCTCAGTGTAGCATGTGAAATGTTGCCATGAGTACTCATAATAGCCATTTCCTACAGGTTTTTTATTAATCTTTTATTTATCTAACCAGTGTTAGGGTTCATCAACTTATAATCTACAACCACTAGCCTTATGGAGGATTGACAATAGGGACGAACACACCTATGCCACGAACCAATCGTAGCGACGAACACACCTATGCTCTCCCACTCTTAGGATGAGGCCTAAGATAGGAGCCTCACCAATACATCATAGTGGGGGTCAATCCATACTACCTCTAGGGTGCCTCATCACCAACCAATCCACACCCTCATGCTAACACCACCTGCCAATGACTATCACAAGCGTCATTGCAAAAACATGTATACATTTCAACTAACTTAAGCCAACATATGTCATAAGTACAACACACCAAAACAAACATAACCACACATATCTACACCTAATAGTTATAGTTATTCCATAAAAATAATACCACGATCCGACAAAACAACATGAATACCTTGATATGACAAAACAATACTGTATTTCTTAAATGACATCTACTTCCATACAAATGACCACTATAATAACCTACAAAATGATATATGCCCAAAGAAAAAACTAAACCCCCAATTAGAAAGTACTTCCCAAAATGATCCCAATGACACTAATTTTACATAAATCGAACTCTTAAAAGCAAAGTTATGCACGTTCAACGTTTGATTAATAAGATAATATTTATTTACCACCAAAAAGGATTAGAACTCCCAAAAATGCTTGTGCCCCAATAGGCCCCATAAATATCATATTCCAATCATACGAATCTCATCAACATCACATATCATATTTTACAAGTTAATATCATACCATACATCACATATATATTAATACACTATTCGTAATCAAAATCAAACAATTTTAGGAAATAGACAAAATAACATGTCCAAGCTCAATCTTTGAACTATCTACCTCACACATTAGATAATTATATATACTAATCCAGCACAAAAATAAAGGGAAAAGGTAAAGACAACCCACCAATTAAATTGTTGGGACTCTATTTAGCTCCCAACAAGTTCTACGCATAGATATGATCACAGCAATCCCAAATCTAGGTTCAAAACGAGCAAAAACCATCCACAAAGCTTAGAATTCAGATAAATGTGGAATAGAAGAAGAGAGAAGAAAGAAAAACGAAAGAACAGGCTCTTGCACATTTTTGTTAACCCAAACAGAAATCCAAAATCCAATTTCTATGGGCAAGCAATGGTGAGGTGGTGGGTATAGAAAAAAAAACATATAACCTATACTTTCACTCTATGCTTTGTATAAAAACAAAAAGACCAACAATGCACTTCTTTTTTAATGTGACATGAGTTCGCTTTTTTTTTCTTGACTTTTGAAGTATTTATTATTATTTTTTAAATGAACAATTTTCATATGCTATCCATATTTTTTTCCTTCGCAACTAATGCTGTAAACTTTAATCATGCGTAACAAACACATCAGGACTCCAAATCAAAATTCATTTGAACCTATGAGATCCTTATCATACGCACTACACATTCACATGCCAAAGCCACACTCGAACATCACACAACATAGTACTATAGGAAAAATGCATAAATACCAAAATTGCACATAAAGCATAAAGACATACTAGATAGGTGCTCTTATACCCCCAATCCAACACCCTTGCCAGCAACCTCACCTGTCTAACACATCACATAGGGCTAGTGTATATAATCACGTTAGTTAAGCATGTAAAGACATCAAAATCGTAACATAAAGACGAAGCCTCATAACAGATGAAATGCATTTATATTACATTAACTCGTCCCCAACAACCCACTAGGACTCCACATGTAATGTATAAATCGTAAGCGTATGACCATACCTAATGTCTTTAGATGGGATGTAATAGTAAGCATGTCCATAGTGAAGACAATGTCGATTATTTGTTTCATATAAACGTATGTATATATGAATGAACAATACGAGAGGATCTATCTTGCTTATATTAATATTTTATTTTCAAGTACACCCCAAATAAATCACTCACATTGTTATGTCCAAATGAATTTCTATGAAGTCTATTGCTCTAATTCTAAAAAGATTAATTTTATCAATGACTATGTCAAGGAACATTCTTCATGATCTCCTAAAATTTTAGAGTTAAAATCCTTCGTCAATTTAGACATCCTAAATACCAAATTCATAGTGGAAAACTCAATCTATCCAATGACTAGGCAGATGCAAAAGGATGTATATGGCCAAGGCAATATTAACCATTTGTTTTAAGTTTAACCATACATTTATACAATATACATATCTATGATATGTGAGGCTATATCTTGAAGAGTATCATATGTCTTTGTCAACGGATAAGGCAGATGGGATGTCACTATGCATAATTAATGATTTGCATTTGGTACATGTTCCATGTACAAGTACCCAACTAAGAACAAAATTATTTAATCATTTGAGCCATGTGGCATTATTTCAAGTTTTCAACCAAAGGTAATCGATGTAATGTGGCATAGTATACTCACTAATCCCAAACACAATCACATATTTATGAAGATAGTATAGTTCCAAACCCAATCACGACCACATATTTATGAAGATTTAACAATGCCACCACGTGTAACATGGCTACATATTAATGAAGATTTAATTACAGCCACCAAGTATAGCAGAGGCTTGCAATCAAATACATCTCAGCATGGACAGTTATTATAGTGATCACCCTCCAATTCTACATTGCTAAATGACCTAAGCCCTGCAATCAATCTTATTCAACTACATGAATTGGCTAATACTACATTCAAGACCTTTCCCTTAGCAAGGTATCTGTTCATATTACCAAATTAAAACTTAGCAAATATTCATAGCAAAGAGTGGACCCCTCCCTTTGGGGGTTTGAGGGGCATAACTCAAAAATAATGAATTATAATTCAAAAAACTTTAAAGTACATCAAATCAATAATAGAAAACAAAATCTAAAAAAAAAAATAACTCAATCATTTTGAAAGGCATTTTCAAGTTTTCATCCTTACAATCAATTCTATGAAACCTCTTAGTTAGACCAAGAAAAAGATTAACCCTTGACCTCATTTAGAAACATCCTTACAATGTTCGTTTCTTACTAAAGGCTTCCTTGTAAGGAGAACATGACTACTCTCTCTAAAGAAGAGGAATGCATCCACAATGGTTACATTTTTAAAGAGAAGAAGAATAAGTCCATAGCAAAGCAAATAGTGGACCCTGTTACAATTTGAAAAACAATAATTTCAAGATTGTGAAATCAAAATTTTAATTTCTCTAAACTCTCATAACAAGCTAGACAATATGTTTTTTTTTTCAAAAATTTTACTTTTATGGACCATATTAGTTATATTTTTAGAGCCTTCTACTTCTACTAACTTTAAGCTCGTAGCATAGATGGAAATCAAATTATTTTGAAGTACTATATTTGCAATGAAAACTTGCTTATAGTTAAAGTTAAATATAATACCGCCTTAAGGTACATTGACTTGGAGAAGGCTTACGATAGAGTTCCCTAAGGTACTATTTGGTAGCCATTAAAAAGAAAGAATATTCCTATTAGGTAGACATAGGCTATTCAAGATATGTATGATGGAGCTACAACTTGAGTTTGCACTATCTATGACGAGATTTCAAACTTTCCTATGAAGGCTAGTTTACACCAAGGATTTGTTTTAAGACTTTATTTGTTTGCCATTATCATGGATGATCTAACCAAAGATATTCAAGATTGTGTGCTAAGTGTATGTTCTTTGTTAATGATATTGTTTTGGTGGATGAATCTAAAGTAATCTTGGCTGTGAAAATAACAACTTAGAGAAACACTTTGTAATCAAAAGGATTGAGGTTTAGTGGACATAAAACAACATACATGGTGATGAGTGGCGGGGATCCCCTACACTCAACCATACGAAACAAGCGTAGCACGCGCGATCCAATCGAACTCTACAGACTAAATGCCTAAACGCCCCATGGACCACTTGGGGTTAATCATTCGTTGTCTTCCCAGACTTACTTGTTGTTATCACGGTGTATGGTTAAGTAAGTCCGAGGTATATGATTTTTTTAATCTTTTATGGTTTTATCTCCTATGCTAAAGGGTGAAGGGTTGAGAAACTAACTAACTCTAACTAAGGACCTAAGTCTAAATTAACTAGCGTCAGCATCCATTCCCACTTATCGTACACACCCTGAACTATGCAACTATGGCTACCAAACGCTAATCGTTACTGGGATCACCACACGTAATGCACGTGCTCGAAGTGGTCGTACTGAGGCACCTAACTAGCCTAAGCGTGATGAGCACCCGATTCCTTGACTAGCCGTACACATCCATAGATGCTCGTAATCAAGTCGTACTCGTCCCACGTTCTAGGAGATAAGGGTGAGAGAATCTAATCACGATGAGTAGCCGATTCCTTGGTTAGCCGTACACATTCGTCAATGCTCATAACCAAGTCATACTCATGCCGCGCTAACAACAGGTAAGAAATAACATGTAATAAAACCTATCCATGTACTACAAGGTTTATCCACAAAGCTCATCTTTATTGCCGTACACAACTTGCGTTCAGGTACAAAGCTGCTCGAATAAAGAACCGTTCACTTGGAGACTCCTACTGCGAGCACATGGAAAATATTCTATCTCTGGGGTGATCAATCTACCAGAGCTTCGCTACTTCTAGCCTAGGATGGAAAATGAGGGGAGTGTCGCCTCTTATTTATAGATTTGGCGACGGACCGCGATATCGTGACGACCGCGATATCGGGTCTCATCATACCCCCATAACTAAATGAAAACTCGTCCTTGAGTTCCTTACAATAATATCAGGTAGGTATGGAATTATTGAGGGAAATGGAACTAATGGGATGACATGTGAACGGATCATTATTACAAGACTTGACAAAACTGGTGTTCATGACAACAAGGGTGAACACCTTATTACAATGACATCAGGCCTTTGTTGGCAACTGAGAAAGAGAGAGAGAAAGAAGTGTTGCTGCTGCCAATGCCAAGATTGCACCTTCGTTGTCCATCCATAAGCGCGCCATCAATCTTGCTCCTTGCATAGCTGCTTCAACGCTGCTCCATTCCAAGTGTTTGCTCCAGCTCCAAATCCAATCTGTTATTTATTTAATTACCATCTGCACACACAACACAACCATATATTAGCAAGGGTAATTGAATCATCATGTAATTGATACNTCTTCGTTGTCCATCCATAAGCGCGCCATCAATCTTGCTCCTTGCATA
>MNCI01021389.1:357674-372317 GCA_015680685.1 Gnetum montanum
ACTCCTACTGCGGGCACATGGAAAATATTCTATCTCTGGGGTGATCAATCCGCCAGAGCTTCGCTACTTCTAACCTAGGATGGGAAATGAGGGGAGTGCCGCCTCTTATTTATAGATTTGACGACGGACCGTGATATCGCGTCTCATCACATGGAATGCACTTTTGGTGGAAAAGTGAGTAATGAAGATATGAAGATTAGAATCCAAAACCAAGAAGTTTCTTCGTATAGCAATTCAAATACTTGGGCTTTGTAGTTCAAGTGGATGGTGAGATTTAACAATGATTTGACAAAGAGAATTAAAGTAGGATGCAAGAAATGAATGAAAGCTAATGGGGTGCTTTATGATAGAAGAATATTTGCTAGTTTGAAGGATAACTTCTACAGAATTGCTATTAAACTTGCAATCCTTTATGGTGTAGAATATTGGCCTATCAAAAAGCATCAAGCTTGATGCGTAGCTATGGTAAAGATGCATATGTTAAGGAAGATGTTGAGTGTGACTAGAAAAGATCAAATCAACCCCTCTCTTAGTAGGGGAAGTTTTGGGAGTTGCTTCATAGACGAGAAGATTAAGTTAAGTTATTTTAGATCATATGGTTATATGTTAAGAAGACTAGAGAGTGCTCCATTAGAAGAGATAGAAGACTAGATAATGCTCCTATGAGAAGGGGTCACTCTATTAAAGTTGAGTGGAATCAACAATAAAGTATAACAAAACATACTTAAGTTTGCTTGTATAAAGAAAGATATCCAAGATTTCAGTATTAATGTTCTTTGGCTCTTAATAGAAGCCAATTACATAAAAGAACTCATATAGCTAATCTATGTAGTTGGAATAAGGCTAAGATGATCATGATGATGGTACCACCTTAAAGTGGAAACTTCTAAAATTCTAAAATTGTATTTAAAATATTAAAATTTTCATATTTTGATGTAGAGGGAACCAAAATATAAATATATTGTTAAACTACCTATTACTTAAATTACAAATTTTATAATTAAAATATTCAACACACTGAGGTCCAAATTACAGGATTCTCTCATTATCATAACAATGCCAACACCAATATTAGCAATGTTAAATGTATTTCATACCTTGCAATTAATAAAATTTAAGCAAGCTGGTTGAAATGAAATTTTTTGTGCTGAATAGCTTGAATTCTCATCTCACTTTTTTCCTTTTGTTTTTCTGCCCATTTATCTTTCAGTTGTGCTAATGCTGTCTGCTTGACATCAGCATACTATGCATTGATATTGGATTTGCGTTTCAGCTGATATTACACAAGGACATAAATATTTAAATGATTTACGTGGACGAGACAGATGACTTTCCAATTCTTTTCTCAAGCTGGGTAATTTCAAAATCAGCTGCCACCCACCAATCATCATCATCACTCGGTGCCATATCTTCTTGATTATCCCTTGGCTGAAAGAAAAATGCATCAGCTTAGCTATTGAAAATAAGAAGAAAGAAGCCAGAGAATCAAACTTGTACTCAAAGTTCATTGTTATTATACCTAATGGATTAGATTAATAAGATACAGAGAAAGTAAACTCCAGTTAAAGCACAAATCTGTTACTGTTAGCCTCATTAGGCACGTAGCATTAAAGAAATTAAATAAACCATTCACCTGCGTAGTTGGTTGGGAGGCATCCATTCCAATTCCTGCTTTTTCAACAGTAGTGAGTATTTCTTCCCATGCTGAATCATCGTTCCATATATCTAATTCCCAGTCTTGATTGGATGTCTCATTGTTCGATACCGTGCTCGAACATGCTGAATATGAATCAGACTTTGACATTTCAAAATACTGTCCATTATCTGCCACTTGAGCTTGCACAAGTTGTTGAAGACATTCCGTTCTAAATTCCTCGGGAATAGTTTCTGGTGGTATTGGACGTAGTGGAGAACGAAAACCTTGAAAAAGAAAATCAAATTGCTAGTAATATGCGTAATATCTTAGAAGAGAGAATTTTTTGCTCTTAAATTTCATGAAACTAAGAAAGATGAACCATCATTAGCTACCAATGTAACAATACAAGCATTATCACAAAATACTCACCTCTACAGTCAGGATCATGACACTTTTGGTAGTATCCAGCAGTCCTAAAATCCACAATGTACATGACTGCAGAGAAGTCATAAATCAGTTACGATTTAAACTAACTACTTTTGTAGAATTTCGACCCAAAAAATTTCTCCTTTTGAAGCATTAACAATACCAATTGTAGATTACTTTATTCTAGCAAACGGTTAACATTAGTTACCTAACCGCGTCAATTGTGAATCGTTAGCTAGTAGAAACAACTACATGTCCTTTGTTGAATGCTGCTTCCCATTCTGTGGGATCCATTTTAAGGCGACTGTAGTTTTACCTAAACTATGATTTGTACATTGTTGACAAAATGGTCAAAATATTGTTCATATCACAACTTGAACCGAGACTTCTGTGGGACCCATTTTAAGGAGACTGTAGTTTTACCTAAACTATGATTTGTACTTTGCTGACAAAGTGGTCAAAATATTGTTCATATCACAACTTGAACTGAGACTTTTATATATGTGCTACAATTCAAAGAAACTCAACAGTGCACATTCAGGAGAGTATGTAGTTTAATGCTATTTAAATGTAAATTTTGTTAAACTATTTCTCATTTTTGGTGTGCACCTGCTTTTGAATAGTTCTTAGATCCTGCTTCGTCAATTCTATCATATTTCAGTTACTGTTCATAGGGGTGCAACCTGGGCAGGTTTAGCCTGATCCAGCATTATGCCCATCCAATGTGGGTTGGTACCTAGCGTGGCTCCCAAAGAAGCTCATATAGGATCTGGGTTCAAATCCCAAAACTCATATGACATGTGGGCAGGTTCTGAGTTAGGCATCTGGGATCTGAGTACCATATAGGTCCTAATTTAGTAATGTGTATATAATCATCATAGTTCCTTTATCTTAAGAACATAGGCTAATTCATTAAGGTAGGCAAAAGATTTGATGATGATTTTCTGTAATTGGCTGTTAGACACCATAGCCTAAACATATGTTTTTACAATGCTTCAAAGTGACGTGTGATTAGGCATATTCCATTGGGTCCAAACCTATAATTTGCAAAACCATAGGCCACATACTTTAACCAAGTGAACTATGCCTCACTAACATAACATGTATATGTATGTGTGTATATGTTCCAAACTCATAATTCTCTCATTCATTATTATTATTATTTAAATTATTGTTAACAAAAATTCTCAAACACTTCAGAGTAGAACACAATGATTGGTCATGCTTCCCAAACTCTCAAAAGTGTAACAAGATGATTTTACAATGATTGCTCAAGATTTCCAAACCCTCTCTAGCAATAGATTTTGCAGTGACTTGCTATGCAAAATCTTGCCGCCATGAGATGCATTTTGCTAATTTTGGGTTTGCTTCTTCAAAAGTGTATTCATTATTCTCTCAGGTCCAGACACACATCATGGTTTTCGTTGCATACCATGGCAAATAATAATGATAAAACAACACCACGATCCCCTGTTCATCGCATGCACATTCATATCACCATGGCACTTTTTAAAATCGATAATGTGAAATATTAAAATCGTCGGCTCATTTGTCATCGAGGTGATTTTTTTTCTCAATGTACCTTGTGACATAAATGTTAGAGATGTAGTCCATTTCTTTTGTTTTTTGTTTTTATTCCCCTCTTCTCATAAATCATAGATAAGCTTCCACAATCCTTTTCAAAGATCATTTTCAGGGCAATTGCTCATTCAAATTTTATCATTGCAGATGTATTTTATTGACCATTGCTCCAAAGGGACTCGACACAGCCGTGTAAATGCAGGATGGTCCATTCATCTTTGAACATACATGGTCTACCGATGAGGCTGCCCACTGGTGTTTGGGCACTCAGATGGCATTGAATCACAGATACAACTTTTTAATATTAAAAAGACACTGAGATTCATAACATTGAAAATTTTTGAACTGTTATTGTAGACTGGATTGAACTCAGACTCTGTATTTTTAAATAATAATTATCTTATCATCTACCATCAACCACCTCACAACAATTTCTTTATTCCATGCGGCCAAACTGTTCACATACAAAGAAGCACGTGTACGAGGCTGAGGAGCATAGTTTATGTGAATGCCCTCCAAAGGGGACGGTGTTATTTGTCAAATCTTTTCTAGGCTTTGAGAGGGTTTGAAGAAAAACAAAAACAAAAACATTGCAAGTTCCTTGTTGCATGGCCGATGTAACGCTATAACTTTGGAACATTGGAAAACCGAATTTTCATGAAACAAACCAAACCAAGGACTGCTTATTCCTTTTTTCTTTTTGTTTGACTTTTCATTATTCTTTCTTGAAACTAGCAATATAAGGAAACCAAATTTTAACAACTTCTTTAATCTAGGGTTGCTTCATTTTTATATCTGTTGCTTACAAATATTTTGTTTGCTTTCTTTAGGTATATACGTACTTGCTTAGTGAATTCATGCGGGAACGTATAAATCCAAATAATAAGTCTATGAAAGTGGATAGTTCTGGCACTGCATCTTTAGATCAATTAACTAGCAAAAGGCGTAAAGGGCAGTATAAACAAACTTCGACTCTTCGGGAACATTTTACTGTGATATCTGGTGCTGATGGGAATGATATTGGTATATTTACTTGTAACTGGTGCAACAATGACTCTGCAGGTAAGACAGATCACGGAACTGACTTTTTGTAGTGTCATTTCTAGAACTTCCCTGAGTATCCATTTAATGATAGTAAATAGAAACTTTCTTGGTCTCTTAAGGAAGGTAAGGGTAGCTTGGTAAATTGGAAATTTGATCAAAGAATTAGATCAAACAGATACTTCTTACTATAATAACCAATGAACTTCCTACCTACCAAAAAACTCTATGCCTTACTTTCCCTATCGTATTCATTCTTCTTTTTGTTATTATGTACAACATAAAAAAAAAACACAAGGGTTATCTTCAAAAACATGACAAGTAGATGCTTGAATTACTATACATATATTTTCCATTCAGTTTTCTGCAGAGTCCATGTTTTCAAAAATTGTGTTGTCATGCAACCAAAGCCCCAAAGTTGTGTCATGCACTACAATCACGAAGCATTGTGTGGTAATTTATAATAAGGAAAAGCATAAGCTTAAGAAGGGACCATTATTTGGAGTCATGGTTAGGGCCTTGTTTTTTAAGTTGGAAGATGTGGATTTGAGCCTAAGCACAAGCACTAGAAAAGAAGTCAGGCTTTCGCTTGTCCACTGACCCTCCCACAACCCCACTTGCTAGAATAAGCATCAAAGACTCCAGGTGATGCCCCTTTTAAAAGCTTACGATTTTTATTTTTTATTTTTTATTTTTTTTTGCAGCATCAGAAAAAAAGAGAGTCAGCCTCACCACTGACACGTGTCCATACAAAATGTGGGATATATGTGCCTCACTTGGAAGATATTTGGAAGTTACAGAAAGAAGTCCTTAATTTCAAGACTACTCTTGCACAGATATAGGTACTGTCATTTCCCATCACATTGAAGTTTCATTATTGGTTTAGGGAATTGATAATTTGTGCACCATTACTGTTGAGAAAGCTTCCAACAATGATGCTACTGTTATTACATTGAAAAAGAAATTCATATTAAATGGTTCATATTTTCATATGAGATGCGATAGAAATATTTTGATTTTGATTGTGAAGGCAAGAATGGATGCGGTGAAGTTTTCCATCAGCTGAATTCAAAATGCCAACAGATATGTAAGAAGCCTCACTTGCATGAGCACAACAATTTGATCAGTGTGTTAATGAAAAAAGAATTACATGTGTGAAGCACTTATGCTTGGATGCTCCTAATGAATGGAATTTCACATATTTTATGTTAGAAGCAGCCTATGAATATCAGAAAAACATTTGAGAGACTTGATGAAGTTTGAGAGAGTTAAGAAAATTAGGAAATAAACTTGGTCCAACTACTCTAATGAAAAGGTAGCTGAATTGGTTAGTAAAATAAAAGATGCTTTGAACAAACTTGTTGAATGATATCAACCTTCAAAAGAACACCATCAATTTTATAGGTCAAGCAAGTTGCTGCTATTAAATCATTGTTAGAGCAGTACTTAGAAGATCCAACCGAATATCAAGAAAAGTTTGATATCTTAAAATCGTGGAAATATAACACTTTAAAGTATTTTTGTAGAGGATGTACATTCTTGTATTTTATTTGCAACGGATCTACGTTTCTAAAAATTGAATAGAGCACATTTTTAAATTCTGAAGTGCCTTGTATGAGATGAGAATTCCTTCATTAACTTTGAATGTTGCTGTGTGGTTGATTCATTGAGCTCAATTGATGAAAAACTTGCCTTATCTCAGATAATTAGCATGCAATAATTTCAACCAACTACAAGGATTTTCATCAACTGTGACTTATCTTGCATTTTTTTTTTTACTTTTTTATTTTCTTCCTATTTAAATTTTTCAGATTTTTTTAATTAATGAATAATATGCTTCTAGGCGTACAGGCTTCATCAGCCCGAATAAAACCAAACAAGTCCCACATGGGATATGGGCTCCAAAATTTTATCCGGGCCTAGGCTTGGGTTGAGGCACGTGGATTTTAACCAAGTACACACCACTGTACTTGGGTTAAACTTTCCAGCAACTGGGTTGGGCGTCGGCATAGCAAGCAGTGCAACCTGCCCAAGTTGCACCCCGCTTCATGTACAAACCAAGACCATTAATTGAGACAATGGTTTTTTATATTCCAAAAATCCGTGTCTATCGTACCTGTATTACCAAAAATTGTGATTCATCAAACATTCTTTTCCATATATATCACCAGAAGTGTCCAGAAGCAGAGTGGATAAGAAATGAAAACTATATATAACCATTTATGATACCAATGATTCATTGTGAGGACTGCAGTTCAGAAGACTAAGAAACACTCATTATGATCGTTTAAGTTAAAACAGCTAGTTTGAGTAAAACCACATCAATAGACCAGTTAGAGAAGTACAGAAAAAACTAGATTTTCTGTTTTGATACAATAGAAAATAAAGAATAACTAACCATGATTGCTCTTGTGCTGTCTCCCAATATTCTCACAAAACCTGTTTCCAGAAATATTATAAACCATAACACCATATTCTGCGAACCAATACCAACTTCTAATATACCCTGTTAAAAAAAAGAAACTCAAGAAATTAGCCTTCCTAAAAAATGTTCTAATGTATTCAGTTAACTATAATTTATCTAAATCAATAACAAAAGATAATTTCAGGGACAACCAGCTCATATTGAAGCAATTAATTTGTTTTCTTTTGAAATATATGGTCAAATTTTAAAGGAAATAAATATAAGAAAAGCTATAAATACATAAACATATAAATATCTGATGAGTTTAATTAACATTATCAGCAGCAAGCCATCCATCATTAGTAATTGGCAACAAGATTTGTGAATATTGAAACTAAAACTGAATTTTTACTTATGTCCACTAAGACCCTCTTAAATCTATCATATAGAGCAATTTCAGAATTCCTTTTATAGAATTTTTTTAACTCATAACTCAACGTTTTTTGAGAGAAAGTCGAGATTCATTAAACAAAGAAAAAAATAATGTACAATGGTGTCAGCACATGGCGGACACTAGTAAGAAAGGGCAAGAGCCCCATGGCAGGCCACAGAACCCCCAGCCCACAACTGCAAAACAGAACCCTACCAGATGGTGGGCCCAAAGCCCACGCAAGTGTTTTCGAATCAGTCTCTCAAAATAACCCCCCAAAAACCCACACTAGACAGCCATGACACCAAAATCAGCCTTTCTCTGCCTACATCATACTAGCCTCCATGGAGCCCTCCTCAATGCCCGACATCCCCACTGATGTTGCCTCCCACCCAGCCTGGGGATGGGCTTGCTCATTGTGCTTGACGTTCTGGCCATACTTGGCTGTGCCTCCCTTCTAACCCCTGGTTGTCGTTGAATTCCACAACTCGCCCATCGCTACCTATGCAACTCAACAATCCGAGCATACTCAGTCATGTGACGCTCAAGCAAGTCTTCCATGAGTTGCAGATCCTTGATCCTCTGCACATCCGCCTGCACCTAAATTGATGCCCGCATTGCTTCCCAACAGGACTACTAGACCACCCTTTCCTCTAATCCTGTGTACTTTGTCGTCGAACGAACAAGCCACCTTGAGTGTCGCCTGCATCTAATCAGCCTATGCAGGTTGCCTGCCCTATGGGCTGTCTAGTTTCACCTCCCCTATGTTGGCACCAGGCATTTGGCCCACCTTGCTTATCCCCTTTGGCCACCCAAGCTTCCATGTCCCCTACACCAAACCCCAAGATCTCTTGTGGTACACTAGCATCGGCATCATCCTCAACTGCACTGGTATGTCAGCACTCCCCACTCTCCAGAGCACCAAGATGACCCTAGAATGTCTTCTAGGCCTGTTCCGCCTCAGAGAGCACAGGAGAAAGCGGGGAATGTTAACCAGAATATTGTGACAAATACACCTAAGGAAGGTAAAGTGTCCATCCACCAAACGATGCAGCAACTCGGACTGGACAAAAAAGTGGTCCACGAGATCCACGGCCACCTACCAAACCCTTGGCAGCTTATTTTTCCATATGTGGCCACTAGTGATTTGCGGTACAGTACCTTGGCAAAACTCCATCACAAATGTTTGGGAGTGAACCACTAGGGGGATAACCTCCCCTTCTACAAGCACTACCAAAACCTCCTGCAAAGCCATCTCAGTTAGAGTTATCCTTCTACCCCTAAACTACATTTCCTCGCCCTCCCAATTTATGAAGAAACTTTCCATCAATAAGCCTAGCTCCCCTTCCATACGATGCAACATTTTCTCCCATCCCATTCTTGCAACCAGCAGCCATAGTTAAGTATCTCCAATGAATTGAGTGACCACAAGTTCATGAATTGGCCCCCATGCCATGGCCTGCATTGCTTTTGTCCACAAAAAGATTCTAGCCTTGATGATCGTAGATAATGTTGGCACCTATTGCCCTCTGAAAATAGAATTGTTTATGCTTTCCAAGAAAACTATAATATAGCCAACACCTGAGAGTCCTCGGCGGCTGGCGGCCAAGCCGTTCGCCAAACCTCTCCCATAAATGAGCATTGGTTAAGTAAATGATTTAACGTTTCCATCCCTTCCTGAGAGAGAGGGCATGTATCAACAGCAACTATTCCCCGCACCCTCAATGCCGCCCACACTAGTAAGGCATTATGCTTAACAAGGTAACCAAAAGCTTTTACCTTTTCCAACAATCTGCCTTTCCACAACTCTTTCCACACTACCATTGGTGGATATAGAATCTTGATTACCTCGGATGGTGGTTTGCCTAGTAGTCCTTTGGCTTCCATTATTCCGACATGGCAGCAAAGGTTCTTCCACAGGTATGAGCATCTGCCGCCTGCCTCCCATTGATTATACTTCCAATCAAGAATTGTCATCCAAGGGGCTTACTCTCCAGGTTGTATCAACATTCTATTTAGTAGGCGTTGCATGTCAAGCATGACCTCATCCATAAAAGAAAGCACCCCAGTTCCTACTGCCTCCCACAGCTTCGCAGTCAACTACCAACAAACCAAGTGTAATTTTTTTGCCCCCTTTGCCCCCGAACCAAATGAAATGCCTGATCATTTGGTCAACTTTCTAGATGACCCCGATTGGTGGAATAGCCATAGAAGCAATGTAACAGGCAGTAGCCATCAGCACTGTAGACACTAGCAACATCTTACCCCTTCGGAACAAGAATTGGTTACTCCAATGTGTTATTTTTTGCCGCACTTTCTCCAATAGAGCAACCCACATTCCCTTCTTGTGCCACTCAAAGTTCAGCATTCCTAGATACACATCCTACTATCTACTAGGCAATATGCCCAACACTTGCACAATTTTTGTGCTTATCTACCCTGTCGTGTTAGAGAAATGTATGGCCAATTTACCCTTA
Source organism: Gnetum montanum (assembly GCA_015680685.1). Lineage (NCBI taxonomy): Eukaryota > Viridiplantae > Streptophyta > Gnetopsida > Gnetales > Gnetaceae > Gnetum > Gnetum montanum. The sequence continues at coordinate 367,670 of MNCI01021389.1, forward strand.
TTAACCACCAGCCCCAATTCCCCCTCCATCATGTGCAGGGCCCTCATTAACACTTCCGCCTGCAGCACCACAGCTCTGCAAAATAGAATTGTGTCGTTTGCAAAATGCCCAGCCAAGCAATGCTCCCCTGCAATAGTCAACCCTTGCATCCCCTCGGAACCAGGAGAAAAAGCAGGGGAGAAAGCAGGTCACCTTGGCACAACCCCTTAGCCCCATAGCCTCCCATCAATATCTAGTGAATATTGGCCTGAACTTTGTATCTGGAGATAGAGGCTAACAAAAGTAGGGCCGAAGCCTTTTAACAACATGATTTGCTTTAATGTCGCCCAACTTACGATGTGATAGGCCTTGGCAATATCTAATTTGATGCACATGCCTGGGAACTGTGATCTACGTAGTAAGTGCAGAATCTCTTGAAGTAGCAGAACTTGATATTGTAGAAAGTGGTTCCTGATGAACCTAGCCTAGTGCACTGCCACAACCTTTGTCATTAAAGGGGCCAATTGTGCCACAAGCAATTTTGAAAATAGGCAGAGCAATGTGTTACAGACCCCAATGGGCCTAAAATGAGTGAGCTCCAACAGATCTGGCACTTTCAATAGGAACACAATTAGGGAGCAATTGATTTCCCGTCTCACTTGCTGCCAACTAAGCATTTTATTGAACAAGCTTACTTGAACGGGGGTTAAGGATTAATAGAGGATGATGGAGAGGGCGGGAATGTTTTCAATCGCATCAGAGGGCACAGGGTGGGCACAGGCGGATGCAGGTACGCAAACCGACACTAGCCTCACTTCAAGCGAAGCGCGTGAGGAAAGGTAGGCAGCCCCGCTGGCCACGCTAAAAGGCCTTGGGGAGTTTGAGGCCTGCTCGCGCAAGGGTTTGGTGATGAGGCTAAAGGTTGGTCGCCCGACGGCCGACACCCTGGAACGGTTAGAACATAGCTTGCTTGGCAAGTTCATGTTGGAGGGCGCACAGCCATGGATGGACTTGATTCGGCAATGGGTTTGGTCGGTCTGGGGGCTGGACACGGTGACGGTCAAAAGCCTGGCTAACGACCATCTCTTGTTTTGCTTCAAATCGGCGATGAACAGGGAGTGTAGCCTGGTGGAAGGGCCCTGATTTTATGGGGCACAGTGGTTGGCGTTGGCACCTTGGTGCTCGGGGGTGCACTAAGATAAGGGTCTTTTTGAGTGGGCACCAGTTTGGGTGCGACTACACAGTCTCCCCCTTGAATACTAGTCAGCGGACTTTCTGAAATCGCTGGCCGATCTCTTTGGCGAGTTTATAAAATTTGACCCGTTCACTGCGGGGATGGATCGTTGGGTTTTGCAAGGTTCTGTGTATGGCAATCCCTGTGCTCTGAGGACCACGTGGACAAAATCATGCTGGACACAGACTTAGGGGAGGAAAGGATCTAAGTACAGTTCGAAAACCTACCGTCTGCGGCCCCAGCCTCGCCTGAGGGCATCACTGGTGGGCCACCCAACACCCGGGGTCGAAGAAGGTGGCTAGAATCTCATTGGAAAGAAGGGACGGGTGGAAAAAAAGGGCTTCACAGAGCCCGCAGGGGTGTTGCGGGTCAGGATTGGGGCTACCCCCGGCCAGGGTCCGGCCAAGGGCAACAACAGCGTGGTTCCTCCTGGCCTCGGCGGGTTGGGGGGAGGGACATCCAGGCCCTCTCGAGGAGGGGGACCTATGGCTATGGGCCCAGACAGCCGGCCAGGCAAACAAGGCACAGCTTCTTGTGGCACTCCATCTAGTCCGGACGCCTGGGCGGGCTGCACTGGCTGGCCCAACACCCCCAAGACGAGGGGGTGGGCACGTCGTGGGTGGGGCTAGAGCTACCGCCGCTGAGCGACTGGATCACCACCAGCAAGGGCTCGTCGTGGCCCAAAATGCCCGATGTTGTGCAGGGGGTGCCACAAGAGAAGGGGGTTGATGTAACCCAGACGTCACCCAAGGTTGGATGTCCTAACAGCGCCCACACCCGAAAAACGACCACGCAACTGGATATCAACTTGGGAGTGCAACGCACACCCTGGGAGGTTTATCACAAACACCTATCTGTTTCTCCATGAAGATTGTGTCCTGGAATTGTAGGGGACAGGGTACCCCATATAAGAGAAATACCCTGAAAAGAATGGTGTGTACCGAGGGGTGCGACGTGGTGTGTCTCCAAGAGACAAAATTACGACAGCCGGAAAATCAGGCTTTACATTGGGAGGGATGGTGCAGTCACCTGGTGCCTAGCAAGGGACAGGCTGGAGGTCTCAGTGTCCTCACCAGGACTACCTCATCCCTGCTCAATGCGTCGGACTAGAGCATCACGGTGCGCCTACCGGGACCGAACGTCTAGGTCACCAACGTTTACGAGGCCTAGGTGTGGCAGGACTACATCCGGGAGTTATCCCAGGTGGCGGAGCTGATAACCCACGGGTCCAAATGGCTCCTCATTGGGGACTTTAACCAACGGTTATACCGGTGGGAAAAGTCTAGGGATTCCACATTGGAGCCCCTGGGGGCACAAGAGTGCATGGACCTAATGCGTCGTACGGACCTCATAGACCTGGAGATTGAGGGGTGCAAGTACACATGGAGCAACAGGCGACAGGGAGCCGCCCAAGTGCAATCCCGCATCGACAAGGTTTGGGTCAGCTCAACGCTGATGCTGAAATGGGAGGTCCACGCCTGCGGTTGGGACCATGTGGCCTCGAATCACAGAGCCATCGTCTGTCACCTGATGACAAACGTTTCTACGGCCCCACGCCCGTTCAAATTCGAAAGAACCTGGCTGACTAAGCCATGGCTGGGTGAGCTTGTGCAGTCTATCTAGTTAAGGTATAACGATACGTAGGAACCGAGTGATTTCCTCAAGAACGGCCTCCAGACACTCAAACGTTAAATCAAGGCCCTAGCCGCAGAGGACAAGTATAGCTTCAAGGGGTATAGGACACAACTACAATCACACCTACAGGACATCCAAAACCAACAAGAGCATGGCGCCGATTTCACTCAAGAGGAACTCACCCTCTTAGCGGAGCTGCAAACCTTAGACCAGGAAGAGGAGGAATACTGGCATCAAAGAGCTCGGATACAGTGGCTCAAGGCTGGCGACACATACGAAATTCTTCTTTGCCGCTACTAAGGCACACCGGGGGACCCGCCACCAATTGCAACGCCTAATTCATGGCCTGGGTAATGGGGAACAGCCTAACTCATCTTATGTCCCGAACACCCTGCTATACTACTGGCAACAGATCTGGAAATGGCAAATACAGACCCCATCTCCCTCTCTATCCCACAAATCCTCACCCCATCCGACAACCAACACCTCATGCAACCTTTCTTCCACGCCGAACTCCATGCCGCTATGTAGGCCATGCCGACGGATAAAGCCCCAGGACCGGATGGGTGGCCCATCGAATTCTTCCGCGAATTCGAAGACTTGATTGGGCAGAATCTGCTTGATGCCTTTAATCGGATGTTGGCCTGGCAACAGGTTCGTAAGGAAATCAACTGCTCCCGCGTGGTCCTACTCCTGAAGACGGCCAACCCCACATCTCCATGACTTTTCTCGTGGATGGTGGTTGCCAGGATGACGCCCCTCATGCCATGCCTGGTCGAGTAGCACCAGGCTAGGTTCATCAAAGGTCGTCATCTCCAGGATCAAGTGTTGCTCCTACAGGAAATCCAGCACTCTCTCAAAATTGCTAGATTCCCCAGACTTTGCATCAAATTAGATATCACAAAGGCTTATGACTCCGTAAGCTAGACCGCCCTCAGGACTGTAATGCAGGCAAAAGGGTTTATGAAACCTTTCGTGGACTTGTGCCTCCAAATTCAAATGGACGTTATTCGCTAGACATTGACGACCACCTCTGGGGCTTCCAAGNGGACGTTATTCGCTAGACATTGACGACCACCTCTGGGGCTTCCAAGGCACGGGTCGCAGGCTACGCCAAGGAGACCCCCTATCCCCGCTCCTTTTTCTCCTGGTCATGGACCTCCTGCACACATACTGCACGGAGGAAGGCGTCCATGGTCTGGACATCCACAGAATCTGATGCTTAACTACCCACTACGCTGACGATACAATGATCTTCACCCGTGTTGCCGTGTCCCAAGCTCAAGCACTCCTACGGGCAATGGACAAGATGAAGAGGGAAGTGGGGCTGACCACCAACACAAGCAAGTCCACGATATACCTAACCCATACCCACCCCAGTGTCTGCACTAAGATCATCCAGATCTTAGGGATTCTCCCGAGGAGCGAGAAGGACACGTACATGGAAATGCCAATGCACAACTGCCACAAACAGCGAACCTGGCAAGCGCTTATCATGAAACTTCAAACGCGCACGGCTCACTAGGCGAACAAGTTCCTATCCCGCAAAGGGAAGATCATACTGGCAACTACTGTGCTGGCGGCCATGGCGAGATTCACCGCCTCCATGGCCAAACCGCCATCCGACGTCATGCAGCACATTGACACGATCACTCGTGATTTCGTGTGGTCTGAGGGCAAGGGCAGACAAAAGATGCACCTGGTTTCTTGGGAGAAGACCGCACGCCCTCGCCAGGTGGGCGGTGTCGACATCCTTCAATTTGCTATCGAGGTCGCCTTGGGCAAGCAGCGGCTTCTCCA
>MNCI01021389.1:372974-392147 GCA_015680685.1 Gnetum montanum
GGGGACCTGATTCCCCCTGTGGCTCAGTCCCAGGCGGACGCCGCCGAGTTCTTCCAGGGCTCCATCCCTCGGATGGCCAGCGGCCACATCCGGGGGTCGACCCTCTCGCCAGCCTGGCGAGCCGCAGCCACGATGGTGGAGCGTTACTTTATTCAATTGGGTTCCCACCATAGACTCAACGGGGTGCACTTCATGTTTCTGAAGCGCATACGTGCCGAGACTCCTATTAACCTCCCCCACTTCCTCTAGGAGTCTCTGCAACAACGCTGGCCTGGCCGACACCCGGGGGTGATCCGTGCTCTTTGGCGGTTTGGCACTTCGGTTCCACTGCTCCGGCCACCGCTCAGGCCTACGCTAGTGTATCAAAGGCGGAGGGGGAGCAGAGGTCATCTGGCGAGGGCTGACGCGATCTCGGCTGAGCCTGCGGCCATGTCCTCCCGAGACCTTGCAGGTGGGGGTTGCATGCGGGATGGGCCAGCCCAGGCCCCGCTACAGGATTCGTCGACTATGGATACTGACCCCAGAACGATCACGACTGGGCAGGCGAGCAATGACAAGGGGTTGGTTCGGGCTGATGGGGGAGCGCTTTCTGAGAAACAGACCCTGCCCCCGCACTCTTACAGCCAAACGCTGCAATGGATTGAGAGCATCATCAGCGACCACATGACAGGTATTGCCCGGCTAATTGAAGAGAATCGTCGTCGCCTGGCTGCTGGCTCGGGCGCGTAGTTCCTGGACCTCCAAACCCTCGAGGAGAGTCAGAGCTCTAACCATGACCACCCCAAAAGCCCCTAACGTGGGGTGGGGCGCTGGGACATGCCCAACTCAATCCGAAATACTATTTCAAGGTCCAGGGTTGGGACCTTTAACCCGCTAATAGGGATGCCCTGATGCGATCGGGACTTGCCGAGGGCCCCAGGGTTTGGGTCCGTTGTCGGTGTGGGGTCAGCTACCCTAGCCTATGTTATACCTTTGTATAGTCATTCTTTCTGGGAATAAATTTTGCTCGAATTTTTCCAAAAAAAAAACTAAGAATTTTATTAAATGCATCCAACATGTTCTCCCCTACTACGTCTTCAAAGTCTCTAAAAAATTCTACCGGCCAACCCTCAAGCCCTAGGGCCTTGTTAATCTGCATTGATTGCAACACCACATGCATCTCAACCCGAGTGAAGGGCTAAAGAAGTCTCTGGTTGTCAACCCCCAACACCATTCGTTGAACCGGCACCGATATCTGCGTTGTCTCCTGCCTACACCAAATGTAGCCCTAATATGCTTGTAAGACATCTGCAATTTCCTGCTCACTGGCTTTGTTACTTGCCACCTACATATGCAGCTTATGCTTCAAGCTCCCCTTGCTTTTGGCAATGCCATAAAAGAAGCATGTGTTCCTGTCCCTGTCCTTCAGCTAGGAAACTCGAGCCCTCTGCCTCCAATACTCTTCCTTCTCCTTGTTCAGTGCCTGTAATTCTTGAAGTAGTTCCTACTCCTCATCTATTAGGTCAGCCCCAACCTCTTGTCTCTCTTGCATGCCTCTCAAGTCAACTTGCAATTGCTATTAGTATGCCTTGAAACCATGGCCTTTATCTAATTTTTCAATGCCTTCAACCCTTTTGTTAGAAACTCTCTCAAGTCTCAAGCTTTAGAGTAGTTCTACCATATTCTCTGCACCATCAACCAAAGCCACAGTTTACTCAACCAAGTCCGTTCAAAATGAAAAGGTCTAGGCGTTGGACTCTGCCCCCCACCGAGCCAACATAAAATCAACCTATGATCGAAAGCTTGTCGCTCCTATCCTGTCACCCATATGTCTAGCTCCAACAACAGCCTCATACTCACCCATACTCTATCAATCCTAGATTGGACCCAACCATGCCCTCGTCTTCTATTACTCTAGGTGAATCTTTATTAAAATTTTATTAATACCCTAGAGAATACCGGGTTACGCTTCAGTAAGAACTCCACATGCTCCGCATTGCTAGGCGATTCCGTGGTATCCGTGTCCATGTTCTCCCATGGATACAAGCATTGGTTGAAGTCCCCCACCAGTAACCATCTGGGGCATTGATGTATTAGGAACCATCTGCATCACCCTTGTTAGTTCCTAGATCCTCAACTCCTAGCATTGTGCCCTTGTGCCCCATAGACGTTGGTTAGCTAGATTCGTTGATGGGGAAGGTAAACCGTTTGGGTCCACTGCAAGTTGCCCACCCAGCTAGTAGGAAATTTGGATAAAATAGCAAGTTCCCCTACTCATCCCCTACATGGGACGTTCATCAAATTCCAACCCTTCCATCTTATCAAATTCTCTTCAACCGCCTGTAGCTTCGTTTCCTGTAGGCAAACAATATCACATCCCTCACTCCGAACAATCATTTTTAGGGTATTACATTTGTAAGGGGTACCTTGTCCCTTGTAATTCCAAGACAAGATCTTCATGGAGATACAGACGTACGTCTGTGATAGACCTCCTTCAATGTCCTCTACACCCCAAGGTCCACCTCCAATTGCATCAGTCTCTTCCTTACTGCTAAAGCATCTAACATGCCCACCTTATTTCCTTTTGAGTATTCCACATCATCATCAGGCTGTGGTCAGGCCATAGCCAGATTTGCAAGTTTTGGCCTAGATGACCCTCAATCAAGCGTGATCCACTCTCCCAAAGGAGGTAATTCCAAGTGCTGCTTGGCGGGAGTGTGTTTGAAGGAGTTCCCTAAGGACGAGGATCAGACCACCTCCATCTACACCCCCAACCTCGCAACCTCCCCACCAATCTCCAAAATGCAACCCACAACTCATTGCCCCCAAGAGGGGCCCCAAAGGGTCCTCTGTCTGTGCCTGTCTACCTTGATCTATTGGTTTCATAACCTTCCCTTTTTTCCTAACCATGGTCCATCCACTATTGGATTCCTTGTTTTTAACCCAGTAGTCCTTTGTTGGATGCCCCTTTCCGCAGGTGAAGCACATTGCAGCAGTTTTCTAAGCCCAATTCGAAGGCGGCATATTCTCAAAATGGACCCTAACTCGCTCCTCTCCATCATCCATGTCTAGGACCACTTCATTGACCCTATCTTCTGATCCAAGTGAGCGCCACACGCAAAAGCACATGTACCCCATCTAATCCATTGATGCGGTGAAGGCATCAAACTTGATGAATTCCTCAAATAATCCAGCCAGCGATTTCAGAAAACCTGTTGTCAAAAACTCAAGGGGCAGATCCAAGATCCTGATCCAGATTAGTGCCTAGTCAAAGACATTGGCATCCCAGTGTGCACCCAACCACCATGGTGCCAAAGCCAAGCCCCATGCCCCAAACCACAGCCCTCCCAGCAACACACATTCTCTGTTGACGTCTATTTTAAACCCAAAGAGCAGCCTATCATTAGCAAGGCTACAAATTATCACCTCCTCCAAACCTCAAGCCGTATTAGCCCATCGACATATGAGATCCATTCTGGGACATACACCATCTAAAACAAATTTGCCTAACACGCACAACTACAGTGCTTGGACTACCTCCTCCGGTGGCCTTCCCACCTTTAGGTGCATCATCCCTCCATCACGCTTACAAGCTTCAAACCCTGGTTCTCTATCCCGTCTAGCAGATTCTCCTGTAGCACCTAGCGCCCTCCTAGCTGCATCCCCCTCAGCCCCTAGCAATCTGACCAGTCCTTGCCACCTGCCGCCATTCGATGAGCCAGTAGCCCCTCAAACATCGCTGGCACCGCCCCCATTGTGTCCATCGCCCTTGTTTCCATCTCCCATGCTCCTGCCCATCGCGCTACTCCATTCATAACTCAACATTGCCCATTGGACTATTAGACATTTTAAATCAAGATATTTTAATTTATGATAGTTGACCTCATTTTGGTAGGACAAGGCTAGGATGATGATGATGATATTCTAATTTATGAATATTCATTCTACATCAAATACAATTAAAACTTTCTCAGGCTAAAGAAATATTTAATCCAGGAATATGCTAGTGCTTTGTTAAGATTTTTTGAATGTAGCATTGCATTAATTTGGATTCTCTCTAACTCATGCAATGTATTAAAGCAAACAGATCATACATCGTTATTTCTTTTTCTTATGGTTATCCAAGATTTAGAAAGCTTAATTAAGAAGAAAAATGTAGTGTCCCACATTTTTACATGTGACCTCAATACTCTATTAAATACTTAAAACTTGTTTTGAAGCTTATATATACTTGTAGATGTGGCTAATGCTTCTAAGTTAATATAAAAACTTTTAATTAGGTACTTTACACAAATTCACTATTTATTTACAATTTCTTTCTATTTCTTTGTGAGAAAAGTTTGAGGAATGTATTAACACAAAAACCAGGAAATACAATAAACCTTAAAACTGCTACTTGGTTTTATCAGGCCATACAATAAACCATGACCACACAAAAATGGTCTATTACAACAGACACCCAAAAAGCACACAGCCTCCTAAAACTGTAAAGAAGGAAAGAAATCAAAATAAGGAAAACAACCAGCAATGGTGTAGGAGGCCAAGCATCAACCAGCCACATATACAACCCAAAAATCAACCATAGACACACCAGGCCTGATTTCTATATAGACCTCTACAAGCAGGTGCAGGGGCATAATGCTTGCTCCTAGCAATGAATTGTGTTCAAAAATGCCCTATGCCTTTTTGTATCCATAAAGGCCATAGCTTGCTGAAACAACTTATACTCTTCCTCCTTGAGGTGACATTCCACTTCATTTCTAGGGGCATCGAGGTGGAGCTTGGCAAAGGTTCTTTTAATGAATCTTGACAAAGCAACCCAAGAGGTATTGTGGTGAACTTTCATGATGACATAGGAACACTTGTTGTCCTAAAACCAAAGACAAATATTGGTTTCATGTGCAAGGTCTTGTTGACATTGCAGTTGCTCCTCTTCCATATGCTCCTTTTCTCTTTGCTTAGCCTCGGTAGGCTCATGAATAACCCTCTCTTGTTCCTTCTAAATAAGCTCTTGTCGAAGATACAAGCACATCTCTGCTTCAACCTCACTCTTGCAAGCAACCTCCTTCAAATATTACCTCCATAGCTTCTCTTTCGCCTCTTCTTTGAGTTGCACGGTATTATGCTCCAAGATTTGGCTAAATTCCTCCTCATGTTGCTGCCATTTCGCCTTCCAAAGCACCCTCTCCTCCAAATGGACAGCCTCAATAGTGTCAGCCATGAGCTAAATGAGATCCACAACTAAGATCTATGGCCATGGCTCCCCAGTAGAAGGGGTTTGTTCTAATCCAGCTTCAACCCGGGTCTTGTCCTCCATGGGGGTTTGTGCAAAAGGTTGGCCTCTTTGATAAACAATAGTAATAGGTCTATTTGAACGAGGAGTAAGGGGCTGTGTTGCCTACCACAAGGCAAGGATGAGTCCTGAATGGTGGTCCCTACACTAATGCCATAGAGAAGCCAAAAATTTTTGGGAAGGTTCACAGCTCGTCCCTATCGTAAGCACTTGAGGAAGGTAAAGTGCAAACCCTGGAGTTCCCAAACATTACCAAACTAGATGAAGAATCGGTTGACCAACTCAGTAGCATCCTGCCACATCGGAGGCAAGGCCAACTTAGGGACTTGCCCACTTCTACTTTTAGGAACAAGGCATTGGAAAAACTCCATAGCATCATGTAGGCCCCGTCCAGTAAGGAGGGTAATTTCACCAGCCATGGGAAGGTCCAAGTAACCCACAATGGCTGCTTCAATTAGAGTAATCTGCACTCCATGGAAGGTAGTGGAATCATTCTTCCAATTGCGGAAGAAGGCTCCATCCAATAGTTTAGGATCCTCGGTTAAAGAAGGAAGAAGGTCCACCCATCCCAGATGCAAAATCGTACCCCACAACACCTGATTTGCTTGATAGCCCTGGCAAGCAAGCTCAAACGTAGGAGTGGCTTCCATTGTGTTGGAAGCTTCAGTCCACAACCTAATCCCAAGTGTGGCAATCTGCCCAAGAGGAGGAGGCCGCACTAACTTGAAAACCAAAGCGTTACAAGTTTTCCACAAACACTAGAGCGTAGCCATCGCCTGAGAGTCACCATTCAAGGCAAGAGGAGGACGTAAAGTCATCGTGCACCAAATAGCCCTAGAGAATTCACATTGGTAGATAAAGTGAAAAATTGTTTCTGGTGCAAAGGAATAGAGAGGATAGATGGCAAGGATGTCAAGACCCCATGTCTAGAGGAAATAGCAAAGTGCCATGTAGCATGCAGCGCAAGCCACAAAAAGACTTTAATTTTCTCCGAAAGTCTCCCTGCCCAAATGCACTTCTAACCCTCCACCACTAGGTATTTGCGTTTGATAATATCCCATGGGTGTGCCCCTAGCAAGTTATTTTGGGACATTATATTGGCATGCCTGCATAAAGCCCACCAAACATAAGAGTCCCAAGTACCCACCCTACATTGTCGATATTTATTCCTCATTACAAGAATCCATTGTGTTGCATAATCATTAGCCTACATCAGGCGGTTAATGAGGTGCTGATGTCTCATGCTAATTATGTCCTGAAATTTCAAGACTACCAATCCTGAAATTTCATGACTCCCAGGCCGTCGACCGCCTTCGACTTGGCAACTATGTCCTAGCAAATGAGATGCATGTGCTCTCCTCCCTTACCCCCAAACCAAATGAAACCTGTTATACAACAGCCACCAAGGGATTGGCAACAAAAGCAGTGAAGCAAGCAATGGCAAACATAACCAAAGTTGCCAAGAGGAGGCATCCCTTCCTAGTGAGGAACCAATTAAACCAATGTCCAATTCGTTGTTGGATTTTCTAGACCAGGCCAGACCAAGAATCTTACTAATTTTAGGCATACATGGGTGTGCCCAAGTAAAACTCTATAAGTGCTCTAGGCAGAATGCCAAGAACCTGTCCAATCAACCCCTTAACCTGGCCATCAACATCAAAGACATGCAAAGCAAAGTTACCTCTATTTATATCCAATCCCACCTCCATAGCCATCCTGTTAAGGGCTCTATTCAGCGCATGAGCCTAGGGAACTACCACCCTCAAGAAAAGGATGGTATCATCAACATAGTATTCCGCTAGGCATTCCACCCCAAAAATCTGCAATCCTCTAACCCCTTCACACTCACAGTACATACACATCATGCCCATAGCCAATATGAAGAGGTAAGGCTAGAGGGGATCTCCTTGTTTAGTCCTTGCCCAAGGGAGCAAAACCCTTAGAATTTACCACCAATGTTAAAAGATAGGTGCCAGATTCTTATAGCTAGATGCAAAGATTAATGAAATTCTGGTGTAGCCCCTTCTTGCTCATGATATACCTCACGGCTGTCCAGCTAATGGTATCATAAGCTTTGGTTATATCAAGCTTAAGGCACATACTTGGGTACCTAGTCTCCTTCATGGAGTGCAAAATTTCTTGTAGAAGAACAATTTGGTTATGGATGAAGCATCCTTTAATGAATCCCGTTTGTTAAGCGCCCACCAACTTTGGCATAACCGGTGCTAGTCTCCAAACAAGAATCTTCATAAAAAATCTTAGCAGTGTATTACACACCCCAATTGGTTAGAATTGAGAAGGATTCGTGGGATTCAAGACCTTAGGGATGAGCACAATGTGGGAGCAATTGATTTTGCGCCTCACTTGCTGCCATCCATTAGGACCTAGGGCACTGCCATTTTTAAGGAAGGCCATGGCCGATTCAATTCATCCATAGTGAACGGGGTGATCAAGTTATTATTTTCATCTACTCCTACCACCAACTGGATTGGGGCTAAGACAAGAGAGGTTTCTCTATACCTCCAAATATCACCCTAGTATTCTTGCATAATTTAGCAACATGAGCAGTATTAGTGAAGCTTTCTCCACTGTGTGTGAGGTGTTGAATCCTTTTAGATACATAGTTGACTTTTGCCTTAGCAAAGAAGAACTTGGTATTCCTGTCACCATCCTTCAACCATTGGACCCTGAACCTGTACCACCAATAAATTTCTATTCGGGTCATAATCTATTTTCTTCCTTGGCATTGATTGCACCAATTGAAGTTGTAGCCTTTGAGCTCCACATCATTGTGATCCTACAAGAATTGTAGGAAGGATTGACAACCAGGAGGGTCATCAACATCACCCCTTGACTTCTCCTAACTATGAAGATGTTAGTTGAAGTCCCCAATAATGATCCATTGTTGTTTGTCAGGGATCAGTAGACCAATGTGTCTAAGTTTCTGAAGCTAGTCTTCCCATCTTTGTTGTCCGTAGAAGTTTGTGAGTCATATACTAGAAGAAACCAAGAAAATCGGCACACTCTAATTGGAAGATTCAACTAAAGTTGACGACAACCTACAAAGTGTGGCCAAGCCTCCTGCTTTGCCTCTGCAAGCAACGAAATGAAGCTCCCATCTCGACCATTGCAGCCAATGGGATTCCTGGAACTACAATTTGGTTTCTTGCAAACAGATGACATTACACTCTTCTCTATGCACTATATCTTTCAGGGTATTTTGTTTGTAGAACATACCTTGCCCCTTGCAATTCCATGAGAGGATTCTTATGGTTTACTCATGGACCCTTTTCAGTAGACCTCCTTCAAGGAGGTATGTGAACCCAAGTCAACGTCAAGCTGTGATTTTTTGGAGTGAGCCACTAGCCCCGGTGGATGCCCAACCTTGTTTGAGTCAAAGGCCATGAGGAGACCACCTTCTTGAGCAGCTCCTAGGATGTTCATCATCTTTGGCAAGACTAAGCCCTGGACTGCTGAAATCTAGTCCATTAGGGGAGATCCCCCCACCCCCCACAACCTCCTCCTCCTTCTCTGGGGTGTAGGCAATGGGTGTGCCTCCCTTGAGGCTCATGCAAGGTGGAGGGAAGGGGGGGTGGGTGAGAGGGAGGGGAAGGGAGGAAAACATCCTCCTAGAAGACACAGTAAGAGGCTGCATTTCCACAGCGAGATGAGATCGAGCCCGACCACATCATCCCACTAGAGTCCACCCATCATCAATTTGGACCTTCAATGTAGGGCTCCTGGGCTTGATTCTGCAATCTTTAGTTGCATGGTTGTTTTTTCAACAAACCATGTAGGGAGAATCCGAAGAGGCATGTGTTGTGGCCGATCAATCAACCAGGACATTCTTATATTCCACCATCACAATTTCCTCTCCAAATGGAAGATCCAAGATTATCTCCTTCACCAAATCCTTGGAAGATAGAGACCTCCAGACATAAAAACATGTGTATCCCATATGCACCTTAGTTTCTATAAAGTTATTGAAGCTGATGAATTCCCTAAAAACCTCGCTAGGGTTTTGAAGAAGTCTATTGTCCAGAGCTCCTAGGGCACACCCAAGGCCCTAATCTAGACAAGTGCCTTGGAAAACAAATCTGGATCTCTGTGGGCCCCCAACCACCAATGTGTAAGGGCTAGCCCTTTAACCTTGAAGAACCACGAACCACCCAAAAGAACCTTATCCCTTTCTTCCAGAGATTGAAAAACAAAGAGAAGTAGATTGTCCACTAGGTTATGGATCTCAACTCCGCTAACACCCTAGTTTGTGGTTGCCCATTTCTTAAAGACAAATTTACCCACCAAACTGAGCTTCACAATTTACAATCCATCCTCCAATGGCCTGTGAACCTGCAACCTCATGGTCCCCTCCCTACAAGAGCATGCATCAATACCCCCATCCCCTAGTCGCCAAGACACCTCTAAATGTGAGCTCCCAAAATCCACCAATTCACTGTTACCTACCTTGCCTAAGACCCCACCTACATCTAATCCCATATCCATGTCAAGACTGGAAAAGCCATCATCACCCTCACCCACTCCATCTATCGTCTCACCACCCAAACCCAAGTTGCCACCACTGGCGCCCCAACTCCCTCTGCTTGGATTCTCCATCCCGATGCTCCCTGCACTCTTGCCCATCTTCCCTCAGAGAAGCTCTTCTGTTTTCTAATTATTTATTATTTTGAGATAGAAAAAATATATTATTATTGATGAATTAGCATGACAGAGCCTAACATTATTTTAGAACAATACAATGAAATTTGGATCCATGGTTTGTTTTGGCACTTTCTTTGAATTTTTAATTTATTAGATATTTAACTAACAAAAATACATCAAAAATTCAAAATTGTCAAATTACACTCAAATTGAATGGATTAACTTGGTTTCACAAATAGAGTAGAGATCTAAAATTAGTTTCTCCATTTGACTTCTAAATTTTGAGATTTTAATGTTGAATGATTAAAAAAGTACCTTGTGGGCCCATTTTCTTCTTTGGTTTAATTAAAATAATAATTCTTACCTAGGTAACTTATCATGTTTTTGTTTGTTTTTAACCAGCTCAATGTGTGTAAAATGTTGGATGTATATAAAGTTTAATATAAATGACTTTTGCTAGCCAAAATATAGGAATTGTGAAATATAGAAAAAAGGCCAAAAATAAATTCAAAACCATCATAGCCTTAGAAGATAAAAGTCAATTAAAACAAACCAAAAAGGTGGGCCACAAGAGAAAAGCCAATGTCGAAAAGTAAGTCAGAGAGTGATGTGTGTTTGATGTTACTTTTTGACATGCTTATGATGATATTTATTTTTAATATCCATATTGTCTACTTCCTATTAATAGTTGAAAATGGATGAAAGATCCATTTAATAAGGGCATGTGACTCTCTTGGGTGTTGTCACTCATATGTTCACTCCCTCGTGAGCTTGCTTGTCCAACTCAGGTAGTCATTATATCATAAATCTTTAGAAAAATTTGGAAAATAGATTATTTATTCTTTGCTGATTGTGTAAACTTTTGCGCATAAGTCTTTGCCTAAGCCTTGGGGTCTCCTTTATCTTATAAATAGAAGGCGTTTTGTTTTGTTTTTTTCTTTTTTGACCTTTTTGCCAAGTAAGGAAAGAGTATGCTAGTTTGAGGTGTGAGAAGTAGAGGAGTGATGGTGTGTGGTTATTCTTTGCTTGTTATCAGCCTATCTTAAGTGGTCTTATGTGTTCTAGTAGAGGCATGGAAGGCTGACCATGCTGCTACTATTGGGAGCTATTTGTTGTTGAACTTGGGGATTGTTGGGGCTGACTCTAAGAACTGTTTTTTCTTGGATTTTATTGAAGGATTCTGGCTGCACATTACACTTGATGATTTGGCCTAATTCTTGCAATTGCAAATTGGACAACCCAAGCCTAAATTATGTTCTTCTTCCCTAAATTAATCAACCCAATCTAAGAGGTGTGTATTCCAAACTTTTGTTGTACATAAATTATTGATGATTGTTTATTGTTTGGCTTGGACAAGTTGATCATTTCATGAGAGCATGTAAGATTTCTTGTCAGTTGTGAGTCATGTATGGGATATTTCATAAGTCATGAGTATGACTGTTGACATACATGCATTGGGCTTATGTGCCATTTGCACTTGGTATTTCATGTTTTCGTGAATATTATTAATAAATGCCCACCCATCATTCTATCCAAGCCTGGTGATCTCTTGTGTAGGCTAGAAATGGTTAGTCCTTAGAGATGCTTCATGGTGTTAGCCTCCACAATTTTATCCATCTTTGGTGTTCTTATTGTGTGGGCTATAAGATGTTGTAGAGTTGGAGGGACTTGGTGTGTGACAACTAGATGGCCAAAGAGTCCATTGAATAATACTTAAAATAGAAAGAAATTATGCATATTGATGATTGTTTGCATTTTTTGCAAAATGGAAAAAGTGCACATGTTCTATTTTTTTAGCATTTTTAGGGTCAGTTTTGAGGGGATTGGTTGAGAGAGTGTTCAGTTCCCAATTCATTGTTAAATGGTCCTTTGTTCAAGTCAACATTTGTATCAATGTGAAAACATAAGAGGCTGGAAAATTTTGATAATGAAGATTTCATAAGTTTGGCACCACATTAATCCATCATGGTGGTCAAGCTTGGTACATTTCAGATTTTATTTCTCTCCTTTCAATTTGGCATTGGTGTTCATAGAGTTTACTTATTCTGTCAGGTTAAAATCATAATTTAGTTTACTTACTCTATTAGATTAAAATCATAATGTAGTTCCATAAGCATGATAGCCATTGCTATTTTTCATAGCTACTAATCATTGTTTTCTGCATTGCAACCACTATACAGTCACCTTTAGAATATGTCCTTTGTTCATTTTAAAAAAAAAAATCAGAGACTGTCTGTCCTCTGTTCTATTTTTTAAAAAAGAGAAAAGGGGCATCAGTATTCCTATTTATATTGTTGTTAAGATGTAGTTCAAGTTTCTTCTCAAGAGGGCAATAAAGTAGTTTCAGAGCCTAGTTTTCCAACTTCATTGTTAAGACCTGTACCAAACCAAAGATTAATCCTTAACATTAAATTCTACTGTCTTCTTCTTCAAGCCCAGTTTGCCCCTATTCCTACCTTACGTTAAAAATTCTTCAAAGATTGGAAAATGGAAAATGGAGGCCCTCGTTTCGTTTACACTTGATTTTATTTGCAAAAAAAAAAGGAAAAATAGCCAACAAACAGACCAAGCCTTAAAATAGAGGAAACATTTGGTCAATTTCCATCTTTTCGTGAGCTTATGTTAACACTCAACTATGATCAGTGTGCCCTTTCTTTAATAAAAGTAAGAAACAATCTTGTGTGTTGTAACTCTGATTCTGCTGGCTTCGTCAGTTCTCATGGCGATGGCCAGATTCATTGCATCCACGAGGTATCCTCCTACTGCAGTGATACAAAAAATTGACCAAATTATCCAGAAGTTTGTCTAGTCGGGGGAAAAGGGAGTGAACAAAATGCATTTGGTTTGCTGGGCGAACATGGCTAAGCCTAAGAAGGCAGGAGGGATCGGAATGCTGAGTTTCAAAGACGAGATCAAGTTGGAAATGCAAAGGCTGGTGAATTGGCTGCTGAGCCGGGGAGAAGAGCAGGCATAGTGGATCAGGATCATGCAGCGCAAATATCAACAATGGGAACCCGACGCTAGAGGGTCACCAATGTGGTCTGCCCTCTGCCAACATGTGCAAGAGATGAGGGATTGTGGACCACTAGGGAGGCATCCCAAAGACATCGTGAACGCCCAATTTCCATAGGTAAATGTTTGGCAAACCATATAGCATGGCAGACTCCATGAGAAGGTGAAGGTTTTTGCATGGCTGATTGCTCACATGGCGCTACCATTGAGAGATTTGTTAAGGGCGCAGGGGCTTCATGTGGAGCCTTTTTGCCCGATGTGCGGAACGGGGTCGGAAACAATTGATTATTTTATATACCACTACAAGTACATGTTAGACACATGGCAGGCAACTAGACTAGCACTACTAGTTAGGGTTACAGGAGACTCAAAGGAGACTGTCGTGCTTTGGGCAATCTAGAAGCTACGAAATCAGCTGATTTTCCGTGGTTAGAGGTTGCTGCTGCCGAATTTAGTGGCTGTTACCAAAATTTGACTGTGACAAGAGGCCTCACAAAGCATTGGGTGTGCACGACATTGTGAGCCGTCACTGGGAGAGTTCCAGCAAGATGAGGAATTATGGCAGTTGATCATGCAAGTGGGGTGGGACGAGTTGCTGGTGCGTCTAGAAGGGGTGCCCGATCTGGCAATGGGGCATTTTCGAGAATGGGAGGCAGAGGCAACAACCTTCAGAAGAAGAATGATCCAGCTGACGAAGTCTACTATGGCGATGGTGCCAGAGGTGCCAGTGGAAGGAGAGGTGATTCCTTTGATGCTTCACAATTGTAAGTATGCGGTGGAAGTTTTTGAGAGAGGAATTCCGAAGATGGTGACTAGGCATATTCCTAGGTATGTGCTACCATGGATTTGGCAGGCAATGGCAACTTTAGTTGATAAATTCCTAGTGCAGTCAGGTAGTTTAAACCAACTAGTAGAGGTCCATTTCGTGTTTCTTTGATGCTTGAAGATGGGTACATAGGTGAACATTCCTAACTTCTTGCTAGATTCCCTGTAGAGGAGGAGGCCTAGCAAACACCCAAGGTTGATTTTAGCGCTATGGTGGTCTGAGATGCTAGTTATTCCAAAGAAGCTGAGA
Organism: Gnetum montanum; assembly: GCA_015680685.1. NCBI lineage: Eukaryota > Viridiplantae > Streptophyta > Gnetopsida > Gnetales > Gnetaceae > Gnetum > Gnetum montanum. Next base: position 386,993 of record MNCI01021389.1, read on the forward strand.
TCGGAGCTGTAGAGGGTGTATCATAGGCAGCAACTATAGTACCCTACCAATGATGAACAAACAAGCAAGGTCAAGGGCTGGATTTCAAGAGAGGTGGCTGAGAGTGAGGGAACAAACCTTCAAAGGGAGGAGGGCAAGCAAAAGGCGGCATAGGGAAAATAGGAACTAGCCATTACAATGACGCACAACAAGTTTGAAACCCTTGTGCAAAGGGCTAAGGTCGAAGCAACTGGGAGGGTGCATGAGGAGGCAAAAGCAAAAGGAGAGGCAAGGTGGGATTCATATGTGCAACAGCTGACGGTGCATGTTGAGCACTAGAGGACGGAGTTGCAAAACCTAATCCATTGGAATAAGGCAGGATGGGAGGAGATGAGTAGGCAAATGTGGGAAGGCATGATAGATGCACAAACTGAAGGGAAACCACAACAAAGAGGGCAGCCAATGATTGAACAAGGACAAGAGTAAGCTATGCACAAGGATGACCAAGAAGGGGGCAGCCATGGGTTGCAGGAGGACAAGGAGTGGAGGATCAATCCACTAGGTGAACATAACATGCCACAAGAAGGAAAGTAGTGGTTATCATAGGGAGGGTTGGTTGTTTGTGGTGTTTAGGTTTCGGTTGATTCTCTGCTGAGTAGGGATGGGCAATGCAAGTTAATTCTAGTGTTTGTGTGTCATAGGGAGACGACAACTATGATAAGGGTTTGGGGGGCCAAGTTTTGGGATTGCTGCCTAACAGAGGTCAATTTGGATTGACAACAAGTGTTGTTTTTGTGTCCTGAGCTAGGCAAATTGTACATAATTTTTCTATGTTGAATAAATCCTGATCTTTTCTAAAAAACATAAACTCTTCATTGTTTGATGTAGGAGCTAGTTTCCTAAATGATATCTAAAAACTTACTTGAGATGTATAGGTAAACTTTTTCCATTGTAAGTTGTGGGTGGTGAAGTCTCTTTGGAGTGAGACTTTTAATGCTTAAAATATCATAGTAAATTTTATCTTAGTTAAATTTTCCTTTTATGCAAACAATTTATGATTCATTTATTTTTTTTATTTTTTATTTTTTTTGAGAGAATGTTCGGGATAGTATTACTGACAATTAAAGTACAAGAGTATACATATACAATTTAAGGGTCATCAAGGATGGCCCACAAGGAAAAAGGAGGGGGCGAAAGCCCCAAAAAGAGCCTTGGCACCCCAAAACGAAAGNATTCCAAAGAAGCTGAGATCGGAGCTGTAGAGGGTGTATCATAGGCAGCAACTATAGTACCCTACCAATGATGAACAAACAAGCAAGGTCAAGGGCTGGATTTCAAGAGAGGTGGCTGAGAGTGAGGGAACAAACCTTCAAAGGGAGGAGGGCAAGCAAAAGGCAGCATAGGGAAAATAGGAACTAGCCATTACAATGACGCACAACAAGTTTGAAACCCTTGTGCAAAGGGCTAAGGTCGAAGCAACTGGGAGGGTGCATGAGGAGGCAAAAGCAAAAGGAGAGGCCCTTAGGGGCAAACCCAATGAAACAAAAAGCACCTGTGTTGCTGGCGAGGGGGGGGGCCCTTAGGGGCAGGTTGGCAGATGACGGTAGGTGCATTGCGGACATTCCAACTTATGGAGCAGGTCCAAGGTGTTACGGTGCTCTTCAATGTCCATGAAGTTCGCCGCTTGTTGGATGCTTTGCATAGCGGATTCTGGCCTGCTCCAATCCGCCGGCGAGTCTCCTGCGTCCGGATGAAATCGCGCTGAAGTTCTCCGGACATGTCGCCGAAGCTCCCCCCAGGAGTTCTCACAACTAATGCCCAAGATGGTGTATGGGCAGCGACCCCCTCTAAGCCACTGACGGGCACTGTGCTCGTGTGCCCGGTCGAGCTGTCTTTGCCGCTGCTCCTCCTCCTGCAAGCGTTCCTGCTCTTCCCTTGCCGCCTCTTCTTGGGCTCTACGAGCTACGTCCTCTTGTCGCAGCTCCTCTCTAACCTGGGCCCGGATCTTGTCAATGAGCTGGGCCCAAGCCGCCTCCGCCATAAGCGCATGTTGTCGTGTCAGTTCTTGTTCCCGCGCGTGGAACTGGGCTTCCTGGTCAACTCGGGATTGAGCCAGCACCTCGTTCCACTTTGCTCGGGATTTATTTTGGTTTTAATATACTAACCCCATTTATTTACTAGCAATTATGTTCCTTTATTTGAGCAAAGAAAAGAAAGAAAATATGTATTGTGTGATGCAGATCCGTATGATAAAGAAGTTGTTCACTGAGAGAAAGCAAAGCTAACCCCTAAAGTTCATGTCAAGTTTGTATTGGCAAGAAAGAAAAAATTTTAACAATTCACAATTTGTTAAAGTGATAATGGATGATGGCTAATAGATGTTTCGCAAAAATGCTTGTGAAGATGGTAATTATACCATTTTATGCAAACAATTTATTATTCATTTATTTTGGTTTTAATATACTAACCCCATTTATTTACTAGCAATTATGTTCCTTTATTCAAGCAAAGAAAAGAAAGAAAATATGTATTGTGTGATGCAAATCTGTATGATAAAGAAGTTATTCACTGAGAGAAAGCAAAGCTAACCCCTAAAGTTCATGTCGAGTTTGTATTGGCAAGAAAGAAAAAATTTTAACAATTCACAATTTGTTAAAGTGATAATGGATGCTGGCTAATAGATGTTTCTGTGAAGATGGTAATTATATCATTTTGCAGTACCCTACAATTGTGCATATTTGAAATTGAGTTTGGAAAGTTATACATTAGCATTTTACTATGCGAAAATTGTTTCAGGATCTTGTAGCAAATTGGACTTGGATCAGTGGAATTCAGCACATTCTACTTAAGAAATAAACTAGCAATAAGATCTCAGAAGTGATCATCCAAAAATCTAAACAATAGTGGTGGTTCCATGAAGGATAATTGTAGCAACAAAAATGGGGTATTGATAATATTGATGGAATAGTAAATTAGAACAAGGTTGAAATTTTGTTATAGGAAAAGTTTTAGGGAGATGGCAAAATGAGGCACAAATATTTTAAAAAGGCTTCAATTTTACTAGCAAAATATTAAAGGTGGCATACATGAAGGAGAACCCTTTGTTATCTATGGAAGAGATCCTTGGTGAGGGTATCTCAGGGGGTGGGGATGTGTGGACGGATTTCCTGTCTCCCCAGAGTCTAAGAAAGCTAGCTGGCCAATGGGCTCAGAAACTCATGCTAAATTGGCACAGCGTGATATTGACCTACCAATCTAGAAGACCATCTAGGATGTGTATAAACGTCGTTCGTTGAGCAAGCCATGAGGATCCTCTCATGGAATTGCAAGGAACAAGGTATCCCCTTCAAGCATCATACCCTTTTGGAAATGGTGGCTAGAGAGCACTGTGAAGTCGTGTGTCTGCAAGAGAATAAGGTTCAACAGCAAGAATTTCATTGGTTGCAATGGCCCGGATTGCACTCACATGGGGTGCCATGTCGGGGAGGGCCAGAGGCCTAGCCATCTTGTCCAAATGGCCTTTTGCGATGGTGGATGAGTCCTGGTGGAGCATCAGTGTACAACTACAACAGCAAGGTTTGTGGGATACAAACTTCTATGGAGCTTAGCAATGGGAGGAACAGTTGCGGGAGCAGGAGCAGATTACGCCCATGATTGCGGATTGGAGGAAGTGGATCTTGGTAGGGGATTTCAACCAACATCTTCATTCATTAGAAAAATCTGATGGGGACATGTCAGACCCTTCAGGTTCTAACCCATGGGCTGGTGGATATGGAAGTTAGGGGGTGCCAATTTACATGGTGTAATCAAAGAAAGGGGTAGGACAGGCTCATGGCCAGAATTGATCGTGTGTGGGTGAGCTTGAACGTGCTGATGGATAAAGGGGTGTTCATTGTTGGCAAAGAAAGAGTTGTGTCAGATCACTAGCCTTTGGTTTGTATGATTGGGCCTCTGGAAGATAGGGAGCCACACCCATTCAAATTCAAACAATCATGGCTGACAAAGCTATGGTTGAGACCATTAGTAGAGGATATTTGGGGAGCCTACCAATCGGGTAGTGACCCCAGAGAGTTTCTGAAACAAGGGTTGACCTTGCTCAAACAGCATATTCATGAGATCATGTCAAAGGACAAATTCTCATTTCAATACAATCGAAGGGAGTTCATGTGATGTCTAGAGTAGATCCAAAGGGCCCAGGAGCTAGATCAAGATCAACAAGATATCGAGGGGGTGGTGCTGTCGGAGCTCCAAACACTTGACAAGAAGGAGGAAATGTATTGGAGATAGAGAGGGGGGGGGGGGTTCAATGGCTATGGGAGGGAGATAGGAATACGCGCTTCTTCTTTGTGGCAGCTCGTTCAACTCACTTAGCCAAGATTATACCTTCTATTCAAGATGAAGACCAAATGGTTGAGGGGAAGAGGGAGGTTGTGCAAGCCCTCTTGAGGTCCTTGTTCGACATTTGGCAACAACAGGAGAACAAACCGATCTCCATTGATATTCCAAGGATATTAGGGTATTAGGGAAGGCAAGGCACCAGGCCCTAATGGGTGGCTTGTGGAATTTTTTCAAACATTTTCTAAGGATCTAGGAGAAAATATCTTGGATGCATTCAACAAGATATTGGTGTGGGGCCAAGTGAGAAGAGAGATCAATTGCTCACGACTAGTGTTGATCCCAAAGTTGTCAAATCCTTCGAGTCCAACACACTTTTGTCCTATTGGAGTGTGCAAAACTCTGATTCGACTCTTTTCGAAAATGTTGGTGGCCCAAATGGGGCCCATGATGCAACACCTGGTGGGAGAACAACAAGATGGCTTTGTCCAAGGCAGATTTCTACAGGATTAGATTTTTCTAGTGCAGGAGGTGATGCACTCACTATGACAAACAAAGCTTCTAAGCCAGTGTTTGAAACTTGACATCACAAAGGCGTATGACACAGTATCCTGGAATGCACTGCGAGAGATCATGTTACATAAGGGATTCCACCCACATTTTGTGAAAGTGTGCCTGCATATCCAACAATCAGGTGCATTCTCTTTAGATTCCCGGGGGGGATGGTGTTATGGGGGTTCACATCCCTTGGTCAGGGATTAAGACAAGGATACCCCCTATCACCATATTTGTTCATTCTTGTGATGGATGCCATGAGAACTTATTGCAGGTCTGAAGGGGT
>MNCI01021389.1:392178-409940 GCA_015680685.1 Gnetum montanum
GGGGGTGCAGTGCTTGGTTGAGCATTATGCCAATGACACATTTTTATTCACTCGAGCTATCGTTCCCCAAGTGCTTACTATTAATAGGGCTTTGCTGTGAAGGGCCAATGAGGTTGGGTTGGAGGTTGATCAAGGTAAATCACTGGTGCATCTACTCAATGTTGAGCAAATGGTACAAGGGAGAATTGTTCAACTACTAGGGGTTTTACCAAGATCTAAGGAGGATACCTACTTGGGGTTACCTCTTTTCAACTAGCACAAAAAGCATGTGTGGGAATCCTTGATCAAACAAATGCAGGATAGAGTCGGCCACTAGGCTAATCGATTTCTATCCAGGGCAGGGAGGTTGGTATTGGCAGCGTTAGTTCTATAGGCTATGGCTAGGTACACTACATCGGCCACCTCACCCCCCTCCCGGGACTAGGGTGACAAAGACAATTGATCGCATTGTGCATGACTTCATTTGGTCAAGGGGTAAAGGGGGTGGCAGGATGCATCTGGTGGTGTGGGGTACCATGGCCAGACCAAAGCAAGCAAGGGGTTTGGGGGTGCTAGGCTTTGGTGATGCCCAGCCATGGGGCTTTAGGGATTGCTCCAACAGATATGTGCTTGAGATCGTTGCGTTGCTCAATGGGTGCAAATTGTACGCTAGAAGTACAAGCAATGGGTGGCAACCAATAGCAATTCAAATTTTTGGCACACATTAGTTTCGCACATGCAAAGCATTCGACTAATCCAACATACCCTGTTGGTGGGGGGTGGCAACTGTTATGGAGGGCCAAACTCCCCAAAAAATCAAATATTTTATCTTGTTGGTGAAACATGGCGCTATACCCATGCAGCACGTGCTACGGAGACAAGGAATGCAAGTGAACACCATGTGTCCACTCTACATGGCGGGGAGAGAAACCATGGAACACTTTGCAAGGAGTTGCACTTATTCGTAGAGAGTGTGGCAGGTTGCATGCATGCAATTGCTAACTACTTCGAACAGAGATTCACCAATCGCTGCTATCCTCTTGCAGTTATGGCAGGCCAGGAACTCCCAAATTTTCAGGAACATCAATCCACTGCTACTAGCACAAGTGGCCACTACTAGTATTCGAACATGGAAGGAAGCAAGGGTGGCCATGGGGGTAACCCCAACATAGGAGCTGTTAAGGGAGGAGTACTGGTCCAATCCAATTCTAAGGCATTTGGTGGACAAGGTCAACTAGGGTCCAATGCTGGAGTAGCTCCAAGCAGACCTAGAGCTCGAAGATGGTCCATTCTATACTAATTGGCTTGGGGATGTTACTCTATTCAAGGTGGTGAGAATTACGCTCACCAAGGCAACCATTGCTAGATATCTGCATACACTGGCAGAAGGGGAGAAGGTGGGGTGCAAGGTAGAGGGCTGCAAGATGCACAAGAATTCTTCCCGAGGAGGGTGCCCAAGATGGCAAGTGGGCAGGTCCCCAAGTCGGCCTTGGAACCTATGTGGTAGGATGTTGCGGTGCCGATGGACTAATTTCTCATCCACTTCAACAATGCCTAGAAACTGTTGGGGGTGCATTTTGAGTTCCTCCACTACCTTCGAAGGGGAATTGGGGTGAACTTGCCTTGCTTCTGCTTAGAGGTGCTACGCCGGAGGAGGCAAGGAACACAGTCACGGCTAATTCTCATGCTTTGGAGAGTGGCAAGAGGCCGAGGGGTGCCCCAAAGGGGGGGAGGGAGGGAGGGAGGGGTTGGTTCCCGGGCAACCTAGTGCTCCTATGGTGAGGGTGGTCTATAGGTGCATATGGAGGCAATGTGTTCCACCATCGATGGTGGACATTTCTACTAATGCAACTGAGTCTGAAGGGGAGGTTCCGAAGGGGAGCACAGACCAAGGCATGACTATGGAAGAGGAGGTAGGGGAGTCGTCGCAGCCCCTAGGGAGACTAGAAGGGCCCCAAGGAGGGGATCGAACTCTGACTATGCAAGGGAGGTTGGAGGAAGGGTCGTCAAAAACAACGGACCTATGGGTGAACATGGGCACGATGGAGCATGCCCGGAAGGAGGAGCAAGTGATCTAGGAGGAGAGATTGCAGCAACGAGAGGAGGAGTTCCAACGAGAGCTAGAAGGACTGAGATGCAGGAAGGAGGAGTTCCAATAGGAACTCGAGAGGCTGAGGGAAGCAGCAAGGACAAAACGAATGCAACCAAATTTTGTGGACACTGTAGCCAACCTATAGCTAGAAGAGGAGCTATAGCAACAAATCCAAGAAGAGCTCTAGGAGGAAGCCATGCTCCAAGAGGAGTGAGAAAGGGAGGCACAATAGTGACGCGAGGAAGAGCGAAAGGAGGTGGAGATCCAGGCATCCCTAGATCAAGCACATGAGAATCACGCATGCAAGTGGCTAGAGGAAGGGAAATGGCCCTACGAGATTTTGAACATCAAGCGTACTGCATCATGGGTTGTGCTCCAACGCCATATCCGCCACAAGAGCCAGAAGCTTCACCCGAATGGGAAGGGGAGTGCTGAGGAGCACATGTAGAATCAAGAGAGCTTCAAAGAATTTCAAGAGGTTGCGGCCTTTGTGGCGACTAAGAATTATCAGGCAATGCTAGATGATCTCCACAACCATGAGAGGCCCTACTGTCAATGCACGATGCTCCCCTTGCATCTTTAGGTGGTTTCTTGTGAAGCTGTGTATTGTTTGGACTAGGTGTGTCCTCTTTTGGAGGGGTCTAGTTTTGTAATCCTGTTGGTTTTTTGTAGTTATTTTTGGTTTTTGTTGTTGTCATGAGTCCTCAGAGGGGATTCTAGTGGATAAGGGAGGAGGTTGTTCCCCTTCCCAATTTTGGGGATGAGGGGAGATGCTCTCTCCCTTCTTTTTGATGTTACCATGACTACATATTCTATTTTGCTTAATTTAAGCCCGAAGTTTTTTCCCAAAAAAAAAAACATGAAGATAGAATATGTCAACTGTGTTTATTGCAAGTGGTAGAAGATGAGCAATCTGTATTATTCGAATGTTGTGGAATAGATTTCTTCAAAAGAAAATGATAAATCTCTTGTCAATCTTTGTATGAGTTATCCAAGCTAGCAGTGTTAGTTCTAAGAAATTATAGAGAAGACATGTTCAAATTACATGAATAATGAACACATCTATTGTACTCAAGATTTCTTTCTATTCATGTATTTTGCACAAGTTTATTTGCCTAAAAAATCCTTTGGGTGTACATGGACGTAAGAAAATATCAATATCAGTACCAATAAAGTTTGGAGTGCCATGTTAGTACGTGTGATTTTTCAATTTTGAAAGAAAAGACAATCGCTGAGCATTACACAATTATTCTAGATAGAGTATGGAGGCCAATAGTAAAATATTAGAGAGAAAATGTGATATACAAAATAAAACTTGACTGTCTAAATCACTGAGCATTACATAATTATAATTTTCATTTCTAAATTTAGGATTAGATTAGTACCTTGAGATTATTTAATTTTAAAACTTGTCAGTAGAAATTTGATCCTAACATTATGTTTGATCATTAAAATCCCAAAACTAATCTCCTTGTACTTCAATCATTTTTATGAAAAAATTGTGCAAAAAGAACTCATCCAATAGATCCATAGGGTTTAGATAATATAAATTTTATAAAATAGCTTCATCTTCATAATCAATCTTTCATCAATTGATAATTTGTTGTATAAATGCTGAGATGATGAACGACAATGATTCATATTAATTTGAGTTAGGATAACACTAAGATGATGGTGGTGATGGTTTCTGTATCAGTTTTAACAACAGAGTTTGCCAAACCCTATATAAAATAGAAAAATCTACCAATATGTTTGATATGGAAATATACTGAAGCATATTTACTGAATTATTCATAAAAACTATGTAGGTAAACCTATATTTCAGTGTATCAACGCTTCCAAATAACATGTCGTATCACAATAAAGAGGAAATGTTCTTACCTGGAATGTTCCCTACAGACGAAATAGATACGACAAATGCATCAAGTTGTGGAAAAGGAGACTGTCCAAATATGGAAGAGCTTGTAGCACGACTTTGAAGTGTCCGAGGAGCACCAGAAACATAATAACTATTTATAATGATTTCATTATGAGTAGCCTGTACAAGGACCAAAGTATATTATCAATAATGACCAACATAAAAATGTATATCCCCTTGCTACAATTGGATATTTGAACATCAACCACGTGTTGCTGTGTGGATAAATTAACTAAGGAAATATATGATGAAATCCCTTAGTGTTAGTAGGATAAATTAAGGAAATATATGATGAAATCCCTTAGTGTATGCTACTAAAAAATGATACCGCGTTGGTGGGTGCATCTCCAACAGACATTGCTTCTAAAATGGCCAATTGGAGACATTCTCTAGAATTAAAATGTTATGAATGTGAAGCTAAATCTTGTAGCTTTATTTTTTAATTGATAAATATTACTTTTTGTAAGGAATAATCTATTGTCAATTAAAAGGTTCTTTCTAGATGGTTCTACGGGGTTCATTTTTAACTTTAGAAGTGATTCTCTAAAATGTTCTGCATTGTTGAGATCCTTCTAAAACAATAACTTCCAAATGTTTCTAGATTAGAGTCTATAATATGGCTTTTGCCTATTTAAAGGCTGAATTCCTGATCCCTGTATCTAAGCATCTCATTTGTATCAACTGAGCCATAAGAGTTGGGCTTCTCCTGTGGAGGCTTCTCTCTATTGTTGAGGCTTTTACCTCATAAATCTTGTGTTTATTTATCATTTTGTATCAGTTGTTGGTGTCCCCAAGTAGCATGCAGTGTCCACCTCTATGAGTCTAATCTCCACATCTCTAAAATGTGTATTGTGCCCCCTCCAGCACCTAAAGAATGTTCTCACTCTACAATGAGTAGTGGCAAAAATGTGTTCCACTTGACAAAGGTCATGAGGCCCCAAAGCTCTTGGACATTGTTAAAGGGTGTAATGCCAAGTTCAAAGGTAGGCACAACACCCATAGTCATAGTTGCCTTCATTCCACAGGCAGGGTACCCTGGCAGTGAGAACAGGAGGAGAGGGAACCACAGTAGACCTTAGGATACAATGGTTGCACACCTTCCAAACAATCTAGGCAATAACGATTTGCAAGGAGTTGCCAAAGAGAACATGGTGATCCTTGAAGCAATGGCAACTTAAACTTTGGCATACCCCTCTACAATTGGAACCGAAAAGACACCTGCATCACGGAAGATTCAAAATTTTGTGAATGCTTGGGCTAACCACTTCATCACTAGTAAGAGCAAAGATGTATTCTTACAAGTACGGTACTTGTTGCTTTAAGTAGGTACATCGCCTCTATCTCTAACTGCCCGAAAACCATCATCAAATGGGCCTAGATTATCCATGAATGTTGATGTCCAGCATCATTGATCTGCACAAAATCTGTACTGACTATCTGATCACCAATTGTTACTGGTACATCAAGAGCAAACAAATCTAGTGCTCTTATACCATTCATAGTTTCTATTCTAAATGACTTTTCAATCTGGGTCCATATATGAAAAATATTGCGTTGCCCAAATTTAGATTTGCACTAGTCTCTATGAAAGCTTTAAACTTTTTCCAATGAGTTTTACCATCTACAGAAATTTTGACTAGTATAATTACTAAACTATTTGTCTGCAGAGCTTTAGATTGCAAGTGCTTCGTATCGGAGGAACTTGACTATTTTTGCTACCATCATTTTATCAAACATTTTTGTTCTCTTGTGCAAACTATAAGTGCTTAGCTTTGAAGGTTACTTGATGTTTACAACTAGATGGCTAGTAGGTCTATTGAATAGTCATAATATTGAAATTGAAAATGAATAATTACTCACATCCACTGAGACCTTCTTGGATTTATCAGACCATTGGGAAATTTTTTTGTCCATAGCTTAGTGTTGCCCACTGGAATTAAACCTGTGACCTAGGGTTTTTATGCCAAGACCCTTACCACTAATATTAATGAAGAAAAGTGTTCTAGGTTGTGATGTCTTGATAAGTCTGTATGTATGTTTCCCAAAAAATGTGGAAGCACACTTGTTTGTAATCTTTTAAAGGTTTAGGCATAGGAATGGAGTCATCATGTCCTCAGTATTGTTAAATGTTGTTAGCCTACGGCCAACATTCCCACTGATTGTGCATGCATGGGAGATTTCTTAACTGAAAAGAGAAATTTTAATAGTTTGCCAACATGTTATCCTAACATGGTTGTTAAGGTTGGCTGTGTCATTCTTGGTTTCAATGCTTCATGCATAGCATTATAAGCCCATTCAAATCTCCTTTCTGTTACTGTTTTTCTTACATTATTAGATAGTCAAGATATCTTGCTTTTTTAAATCTCTGTTACAGTATTACTTCGTAGGGTCTATTAGAGTGCATGTCATTAAGTGAACTGTGCAGTATGTTAATCAGAGAATTGTTATTTCTTTTTCTAGATGCCGGTGCTGTTTACTGAGGTTGCTGTACTTTCTGCCTATAGTACTCCTTTGTCTACTATTAATCCATGACTGTGTGCAGCATTACTGTAAGTTAGATTCTTCTGCCCTGAACATGAGCACACCATTTAATGAGATGAATAGTGCCTATGCTTTCCCCCTATCCCTCCATGGATATCTCTTTCTTTTTATTTTATTCAAATTGTTTACAAGAGTTAATCTATCATAAGGCAGTTAGCTCACTCCCTCTTCCTTGTGATACTTTTGCCTATCCCACTAATATTTTGAAGTTCTTGTTAAATGAATTCAAGGTCAAAACTCAAGTCCTGTATGCAATACTTTTATTAGAAGCTAAGTTATTACCCTTGGAAGCTAAAGCAATGTATCAGTTCTTAACATTCTACTTGAGAAATAAAAATAGTAATAAGATCTCAAAAGAGATCATCCGAAAATCTCAACAACAAGGGTGGTTCCATGAAGGACGACTATTCTTACAAAAATGGAATATTGATAATATTGATGGAATAATAAATTAAAAACAAACTTGGAAACTTGTTACAGAGAAAGCTTCAAAGAGATGGCAAAATGAGACACAAATACAAAAAAAATAAAAAGCTTCCATTTTACTGGCAAAATATTAGTGGCGGCAGACATGATGAAATAGAATATTTATAGGTAACAATTCAAATATCCATGAGAACACTAATTAGCAAAGTAAGAATAGGAGCTGACTACCTAAAAAAATAAAAGCCTTGGAAGGTTAGTTAAACATAGGGCGCTACCCTTGAGAGCCACGTTGCAGGAGAGGGGAATGCATGTGGATGATAGTTGTCCACTATGTAATACAAAACCCGAAACACTATATCACTTTATTTATGGGTGTCGGGTAGTTTAGGAGATTTGGCATACTGCCAGCATTACACCGGTCGTGTTCTGCCACCAAGATTCCACCATGCTAGCCATTTTGTGGGAGCTCTAGAAATGCATAAACTCATTGATCTTCCATGGCTTGACGTTGCCTGCGATGTCGAGGGTTACCAAGGTGGCACATCAGTTGTGGGCCTAGGCTACAGAGGTCATGGGGCAACAATTCTTTTTTGAGCCTTCATGGATAGAGTTTGTGGGGGAGGCTGAACTGTGGGCACTTATGGAGTAGATGGGCTGGGCAGACATGCTCAAACGCATAGAAGGAGAACTAGGATTCTTCACCACACAATTCTTTGATAATTGGGAGGACAATGAAATGCAGTATTGGGGTAGATAGATCACGGTGATTGTGCAGGTGTTGGCTGCCATGTTGGGAGCAGCAGTAGAGGGGGAGGTCATTGTCTGGATGGTTCAGGCCCAGATGAATGCGGCAAAGTGCTTTACGAACACATTACCCAAGACGGACAGCAGACACATCAAAAAATCAGCGTTGAGGGGCATATGGCGGAAAGTAGCGATGTTGGTGGACTAGTACTTCATCCACTCGAGGTACCCCCACAAGCTCATGGAAGTTCATTTCGCATTTTTAAAGCGTATGTGGAACGGTACTCCCATCAACTTGCCCCAATTCTCCTGGGATTCCCTACATTAGCGATGGCCTAGGTGACACCTGGGAGTAATACTAGCACTATGGTGGGCAGGTGCACCTATAATGCTGCTGGAACCAAGACTGGTGTACCAACGATGGTGGAGCAGAGAACAGGGCCCTCGAGCACCATTGCAGGGAAGTGGAGGAGTTGCTATTAGACTCGATGTGGGGTAGGACCGACTAGAAGATGGGCAGATGGCACCTGAGCAACCTATAGATGGCCAAAGTATTTTGAAGGCATGTCGCTTGGTAGCAAAACAGGCATGATGAGAGGAACAGGCAGAGTGGCAATCATGCTAGCAGAACCTGTGAAAAGAGGTGCAGCAAGAGGCTTCCTCCATACGGCTCAGAGACCTCCAATGGATGAAAGACTTGGTCACAGAACACCAAGCGAAGTTGGCGAAGCTTATCGCACCATCACTACTAGAACGCAAGCCACAGCTAAAACGAAGACCTCCCAAACCCTAGCAGATGAACAATTTGCTAAGAGTAGGGGATTGGGTTCTAGGTGGAGAAATACAACTGGGCTAAATGGGAAGGACAAGGAGGTAGACTCTAAGTGATTGTGTGGCATGGTCGGGGGTGGGGCTTTGTTTTTTTGTTTGCTTTTATTGGGTAACGAGGCTTTGAGGGTGTTGGTCTCCCCGAGGGGGTGAGGTGGGTATGGTGGCATGAAGCAGGCTATGTGAAGGATTTAGGGCTTGGCAGTTTTTGGGGGCATGGGGTCAAACGACACTAACCTACGCTATACATTTGTATAGCTTTCCCTTTTTTTTGGATTAATACAACTCAACAATTTTTCCAAAAAAAAATTATATTAGTGCAAAAGATATGTACATCCAAAATGAAAGAACCAGAGGGGAGATATTAGTGCAATATTCCGTGACCTAAGCCAGCTACTCTTTAAATTTCTCTTGCCACTTCTATGACATGTGTTCCTTTGCAAGCACATGATCAACCACCCCCATCCCCAACCCACCCCCCAAGAGCACCAACGTTGGGAGTGCAAAAGCAAAGGCCTCCGAGCTCAATCGTTGTCTTGTATAGACAGCAATGTAGAGGGTGGGCAGGAGCAGCAAAGGCACCATTGGTATCGTCGCCTTCTAGAGGGCAAGAATGAGACTCGAATGTTGGCCTCTCTATTGACACTGCAAGGAAGCAAGGAAGAATTTTGATAGATTCACTTTGCAACCAAGCCTCAAGCATTTGAGAAAAGCAAAGTGCACACCTTGTAATTTCCACACATTACCTGATTGAATGAAGAAACAGTCGATTAGTATGGTAGTGTCTTGCCAAAGTGACAGCAGGGCCAATTTAGGAACTCAACCACTTCCAGTTTTTGGAACTAGCCCTTGGAAGAAACCCTCCGTGTCTTAGAGATCCCTTCCCTTGGGAATAATGACTTCATTGTTCGCCAGGATGGCCAAATAATGGGAGATAGCCTCTTCAATGAGTGGACTCGTTCCTCCAATGCCAAAAAAAAGGCACCATCAACAAGCTCAAGGTCCCCTTCCAACAGTAGCAAGAGTTCAGCCCACCCAACATGTGAAACAAGACCCCATAGAACCTGATTTTCCTAGTACCCAACACAAGTGGGCTCATACATAAGCATGATTCCCACTACATTTGTAGCTTCTCACCATAGTTGCACACCAAGCGGAACCAGTTTAGAACGAAAAATAAGCGTGTTTTTCCCCCTCCATAAACACCACAAAGTCACTATAGCTTTGAATCCCTGTCAAGAGAGTGGAGTTCTCAGTGCCGCAGCCCACCAAACAACCCCAAAGAATGCACACTGATAGATGAAATTATGAGTCATTTCAGATGCCTCCTCATAGAATGGACAAGCGTTAGGAATATCAGGCCTCTCTTGCATAGAACAAAGCAAAGCAGTAGCACTAAGTGCAACACCAACCAAATGAACACTTTTATTTTTTCAAGGAGCCTACCCATCCAAATCCCCTTCCAACCTTTGACCAACAGGTATTTTTGTTTGATGATGTCCCGCGGTTGAACCCCCATCATATCCCCTTGTGAAAGTGCATGTCTACAAAGAGTTTGCCAAATGTAGAAATCCCAATTCCCCGCAGTCAATTATTGGTATTTGCTTCTCATGATGAGGATCCACTATGTCAAGTTGTCATTTGCTTGCAATTGATGGTTGGTAAGTCATTGGTACCCCATGGTGGTGGCATCCTGGAACTTCAAGACCTCAAGGCCCCTGGCAACCTTAGGCCTTGCCACTACATCCTAGCATACTAAGTGCATGCATTCCCCTTCCCTCTTCCTCCCAACCAAATGAAGCTCCTAACTAACTGGTCCACACACTGTATAATGCCCCTCAAGAGGGGGGGTGGAAGCAACAAAGGCTGTAAACCTGGAAATGGCAGAAAGGACCAAGGTCACCAAAACAAGCCGCCCCTTTCTAGTGAGAAAATGAGTTGTCCAGTGCCCAATACATTGCTAGATCTTCTAGATGAGTCTAGGCTAGGGGCTCATTCTGTGCCAAGCATACATGGGCAACCCTAGGTAGGAATCGACCACCATCCCCAAAATAATGCCTAGAATCTAGCCAATCATCCCTCTCACATGCCAATTAGTATTGGCAATATGTAAGGTAGATTTACCTTTGTTAATTACAAGTCCAACCTCCGTAGCCATCTTGTTGAGGGCTCTGTTTATTGCATGGGCCTGGGGAACAATTGCCCAAGAGAAAAGAATCGTATCATCAACAGTGTTCTGACAAGCATTCCACCCATGCAATCTACAAGCCCCTAACCCCTTTCATTTTACAATAAGTGTGCAGCATGTCCATGGCTAGAATGAAGAGGTAGGGGGACAAGGGATCCCCTTGTCTTAGACCCCAACCAAGGAAGGAAAACCCCCAAAGCTTCCACTAATATCAAAGGAGTAGGCTCCCAACTCTTGGAGGTGGATGCAAAGATTAATGAAGTTTGATTGTAGCTCCTTGCTCACCATGATTTTCCTAAGTGCAATCCAGCTAATAGTATCATATGCTTTCTTTATATCAAGCCGATGCACATACCTAGATATTTAGCCTCCTGCAGCAAGTGAAGGATTTCTTATATGAGAATGACCTAGTCCTGAATATATCAACCTTTAATAAAACCAATTTGTTGCGCACCCACTAGAGATGGCATCAACAGCTCCATTCTCCAAACTAACATTTTTGTGAATAGGCAACGCAACGTATTTCATACCCCGTTAGGTCTAAATTGAGAAGGTTCCATGGAATTCTCAACCTTGGGGACCAGCACAATTCTAGAGCAATTGATCTCCCATCTTACCTGCTGCCACTGGAGCATCCAAAATATTCCTACTCAGAATGTCAGCATACTCAAAAAATTCGATGAGCCAGCCATCAGGGCCTAGTGCTCTAGCATTTTTTAGCGAAGCCATGGCCACCTTGATCTCATCCTGGGAGAAAGAAACAAGAAACATTCAATTCTCTTTGGCTCCCACCATAGTCCTAATTTGGGCGGAGATGGACAGGGTCTCCCTATGTTGCCATATGTCCACCCAGTACTCTTGCATTGCTTGGTTGATCTCATCTATTCCCGTAAGGCTTTTCCCCTCATGGACTAGGTGGCAAATTCTTTTGGAGTCAAAGTTGGCTTTTGCTACAAAGAAGAATTTGGTGTTCCTATCCCCTTCCTTTAGCCATTGTATCCTAGATCTTTGTCACCAATATTGTTCCTCCTCTGCAAAAACCTCCTAGAACTCCTATAATACTACTTGTTCCTCTTCCTCCAAAAATTCCCCCTATTTTTGCTTGCCTTGAATCTCAAAAAGCTTCTCTCTCAACATCAACTTGAGTACCCTAAAAGAGTACTTCTCCTCAATCTTCTTAGCATGAATCTCCTGTTTACACCTACAAAGACCTTGCTTAAGGAAGTCCCAAGGGTCAACTTAGGATGGATAGTTGGCCCAAATGGCAACTACCAATGGTCACATCCATGGTTTGGATATCCAAGTCCACTCAAAACAAAAAGGCATAGACCCCAAGGGAAAGGGTGTGTTAATCTGACACACCAACAACTTGTGATCCGAAGCTTGGTGCTCATGTCCAAAGACCTAAACCTCAAAGTTCATGAAGATATTCATGCCGACCTAAGCCCTATCAACTATTGACATGATTTGATCCTTCCCATGTCTCCTATTGCAACAGGTAAAGTGGTAGCCTTTAAGCTCCACATCAACCAAGTCATGGTCATTGAGAAATTGCAAAAGTGTTCACAGCCCAAAGGGTCATTGGAGTTGCCCCCAGATTTTTCCCACCCATGGAGGTGCTAGTTGAAATCCCCAATGAGAATCCACCTAGGACAATCAGGAATCAGGATTGCAACACATCTGAGCTCCTACAGCCAAGCTTCCTAGTTTTGCGGCCCATAAAAGTTTGTGAGCAAAAGCTCAAAGGAAGTTAGGAAAATGGTCACGCTCCAGGTGGAAGAGTCCACAAAAGTAAACGGCATCCTGGAGAGAGTGGCCAGGCCCCCCACCCAGCCTTGACAAGGAACAAAATGATACTACCATCTAGGCATTTTGTGTTGCAGTTTGGCTTCCTGCAAGCAAACAACACTACAATCTTCACTACACACAATTTCTTTCAAGGTATTCCATCTATAGGGCATACCTTGGCCCCTACAGTTCCATGACAATATTCTCATGGTCCAACTGTAGAGTTCTTTCTATATACCCACTTTAGTGTTGTCTGTGATCCCAAATAAATCTCTAATTGTGTCTTCTTAGTCCAAGCCACTAGGCCCTGGCGACCATCCTACCTGCCCCAATTCTGTTGTCACTGGGAAACTAGTTGTCTATTCCGTATCATCCCCTAGAATCTCTATCATTTTTGGCATTGCAAATCCTTCCACTATTGAGACCCAACCTCCAAGTGAGGGAAGCTCTCCCCCTTTTCCCTCCAAAGAGCAATCAATAGAAGTGGGAGTTGCCTTCACCATGCTAGGGGGGAACTCAAGGGCATAATTGCCATAGATGCCACTAATTGCTCCTCTGTGGGCTAATGTAAGGCTTTCCCATGCAATCCCACCACTATCCATCTATCATCCTACTTGGGTGTAACAACCTTAGAATGGACCCAACAGTCCTTTGCCAAGTGGTCACCTTTCCCACAAACTGTGCAATGAAAAGGAACCAAAGATAGAGCAATGAACGATTTGTCCACCAACATGTTATATTCAACCTGGACTGTTTCCTCCCTAGAAAGGAGGTCTAGAATGACCTCCTTCACGAGGTCATTGAAGGATAGATTTCCACACACAAAAAAGGGGAAAAGCCCATGCACACCTTAGATTTGGTGAACTTGTTGAATGTAATAAATTCGTCAAAGAAACCTGCAAGGGTTTTAAGGAATTCCAATGTCTAGAGCTCCCATGGTAAGCTAAGTACCCCAATCCAACTTGGTACCTAGGAAAATAATTTTGGGTCCCTATGTGCCCCTGGTCACCAACATGTAAGGGCCAAGCCCCTAGCCCCAAAGAACCATGGGTCCCCCATAAGAACTTCATCTCGATCATCAGCAAATTGGAAGCCAAATAATAATAGATCATTTGTAAGACTACAAACCTCAATATTCATGATGCCCCATGTCATCACTGCCCATTTCTTGATAAGCTCCATTCTAGGTCGAGCCCCTATGGAAACATATTTTCCAACAAAACTCAACTTCATAATGTGCAACCCTTCCCCCAATGGGCGGTGAACCTGTAGTTGCATGGTGCTGTCCTAACAAGAACAGGCATCAATACCCCCATCACCAAGCTGCCTTTGTTTTTTGGGTGCCAATACCTGAAGCATTTCCTACTAGAGCAAGTTTTTCACCCTCTCCTAGTCCGCCATGCCCATGGCCACCATCCTGGTCACTTGCGATGCCCTCCGCTCTGGATCCACTATGAATCACCCCCTTGATACTCCCACTCAAGTTCTCCACCAACCCACCCCACCTCCCCCCCCCCCCCCCCCCCCCNTGCTCATTGAATTTTTCAATCTTAAGCCATATGTATTATTAGAATGTTGCAAAACTGATTTCTTCAAAAGAAAATGGCAAATCTCTAGTCAATCTTTGTATTCAAGTTACATTAATATTAAAAACATCTATTATACTCATGATGTATTGCTACTGATGTGTTTTCTACAAGTTTATTTGTCTAACAAATCCTTTTCGTCTACACGGATGTAATAAAATATCAGTATTAGTATCAGTACGTTTTAATTGTCTTAGGTCTATAATATATGCCTCTTCCTTATGAACTACATACTATAACCACCTACTTATACAGGTAAGTACCAAATATCAAATATCAAGAAAGAGTGTCAGGATCCTTAAATTAACCAAGTACAGCATATACGAAGTACAGAAACCAGGAGAACTTGAGAATATCAAGTACAAAATATACTACCTTTGTATCAAAAGTCAATAACCTCTCAGTGCATGGATCTTTCCGGCAAATAAGTGAATGCATGAATACCTCATAATCAGTCTGAAAGTAAAATAACCTTCATGTTGTTAACCCTGACAGCAAGAAAAAAATTAAACAAACTAACTTAATGGAACAAATATTTGTACTTCATATGCTTCATTATTTCTATTTGTGTGAATGAATACAATTATAATAATTAAAATAGGCAAGGCTTTGGAAAGCTAATTCTATAGCATTATGATCTCATTTGTCCAATGAGGTGCAGATCATTGGTAAGACTTGTGATTTGCAACCTTGATGTCACAGATTCCATACTAATGGTTTAAATTTTGACATTAAAAAACTCTAAAGTAGTAACGACTGAAGTGCCTTGTGTAATAGATCTAAGAGGTCTCCTTATGTACAGAGTAAAAAACGTCAGTTTCAGTTATTTCATTACAGTATAACCATGCCCTCAACACTTATATTTCTATCAGATCACTGGTTTATGTTAATTCAAAGAAATCCTACAATAAGAATGGGTGAAACTGAGTTCTGGCAAACAAACTCGAAGGGTCTCCTTAAGGACATAAGAAAATCCTGTTTTAAGGCGCTCATTTAATTACAACTGGGCCCTCAGCACTCATTTCTGACAAAACCAATCATTTAGAGGAACACTGTAAATGCCTTGTTATGTTAATGTAAACTCCAGCTTAATTAGCAAACAAAATATCTGGACACCTTTCCTTTTATGAATAACAATAATAATTTCTCAGGCAATTGAATATTGTTGCCCATAGAATTATTTTACCTTTCTAAGGGTATATCATTCGAAGAAAACAAGATAGGTAGTAAAAAGTGACTGCTAACCTTTTGATATTGTAACCAGACCATGAAGAAGTTGGTATTTTTTATTCTCTTAAGAAATGAGTATCCGACAACTCACTGTTGAAAACCATATGTGATAGAAAATCTCATAAGCCTTAAATTATTTTCAAGCAACAGAGTAAAGAAAAACCCAAAAGATATTTACCATGTTTTTACACTTGAACCGATCTGTTGGTAAAAGAAAAGAATGTTTTCCAGCCTTTGTTGAAAACGGTAGCCTAAAACATCGATTTCGAGAGTAGACTGCAGAATCTAAGAATAAGTCACTGCGGAGTTCAGAATGGCAGTCACCCTTCAACATGTATAACTGCTGGTATTTTTTATCTACTTCATGTAACTTGGCTATCTTTGCACATACCTGTAAGAAGAAGGAAATTTCAGTTCAAAATCAGAAAGAAAAGAAAGGATCTCTCCAAAACTTTTCATTGAAACAAATGTTGTACCTTTAAACAAATGGAAGATATCATTTCAGAAAATTGGTATTAGCTATCATGATCCATGAATATAGAGCATATGCTATTACAGTGTACCAGTTCGTTCTCTATGTGAACTCGAGTAGGATTATCTATAAACTCAGTTCAGCAAATAGTTAACTTTAAAAAACTCACGTTCCCAATGCAAGCCTTGAGGCATGAAATTGGCCTTGATGTGAAAGAAACCACCACGAACAAAAAAACATTGATGAAGACACCGTAAGTGAAAAATACAACCAGCCCTGACCTAAAAATTAACTGAAAGATAAGCATTGTTGTACATTGACCAAGGAGGAATGAAATGTAAAATAATGACAGCATCAACTTTCCTTCAACAAAGATGTCAAATTTTAAGAAACCCAGACTGACCAACTGATCAATAGGAAGTTTCAAAAACGGAGGAAACACTGGATCCATTGAAGTCACCTAACTATGAGCCACAATATCTTAGAAAGAGGAGATAGAACATCGAAGCATGTAACTTAAAAGTAATAAATTGGAGAACCGATGCAGAAGCACCCTCCATTACATTAAGAAAGAGTAGGAGTTGATGTAGCCCTCTCCGTAGGTGGAGAGGGGAGGAATTACCTCACATCAGTTGAAAAGCCGTATCAAAGAATAAATTGCACATTATGATCCCTTTCCATTAGGTCATAGCCTTTTAAAATCAGAGTATCACAGTGGATATACCAAGAACTAAGGTATGACAATGAATGTACCAAAACCTAATGAATTGGAAGATCGCAATTCTGGGGCATAATCTCAAACATTCCAGTTCTTTGAACCAGAGACCTAGCAGGTAATGTGAGTCTTACAAAAATAACTGTAGAGTGACCACATGGACTTTGTTAAAAGGACCAATGTTTCTAAAATCTCTTAAACTAAAATTTGGATCTTGAGGAAAGTGTCCCAACTGAAAAAATTGAGAAGAAATATGTTAGAAATATAGTAACAAAATCCATTAAACTCGCATAAATGAAAAGCACTGACAGCACAATTTTGAATATGCACTTGATATTCACCAGAAAATAATTCAACTGTACCTTGGCTTACAAAATGTGCATGTTTATTGCTATGACTCATGTAATAAGTAGATATACCACAAATAACTTGTTGGACCCACTAAACCCAACATATAAAAATTCACTACAATTGCTTTCCTTTATCAACCATAAGGATAAAGGCTAGACTCTTACTAGCAACAAACAATGCTTAACTGATCATAGCCATACATATAAAGATCAAATCAGGATCGTGATCCAAACAATTGCAATCTACATTGGTTCTGGATCACAATATCACAATTTCATCCAATTCCAGGCAATTCCAAAGGATTCCAGAATCTTTAAAAACACTAATTAGATGTTTACATGTTTTTAACATTAAACATTAAACCACCATCTAAATAACAAAATTCATGACTCAATACACCTCTAAAAGTAGGAAAAATGATCATAACACATTCTGGATATGTGTCATCAGCAGTTTTAAGGTTTTCAGCACTTTGAATGCACATTTTTCTGCAAGGAGCAATGCATTTGGAGCACAATACATTCTTGGGAGCTCAGCAGCACATTCTTCAACTTATTTTGAATCA
Source organism: Gnetum montanum (assembly GCA_015680685.1). Classification (NCBI taxonomy): domain Eukaryota; kingdom Viridiplantae; phylum Streptophyta; class Gnetopsida; order Gnetales; family Gnetaceae; genus Gnetum; species Gnetum montanum. Next base: position 409,602 of record MNCI01021389.1, read on the forward strand.
CATCAATTATTGATTTCAAACATTCTTTAGCTCATTTGTTTTAGTTGATGGTGAATATTAAATACAATGATGTAGCACAAAAAAAAAAACAACCTGCAGTGTAGCTTATATTTGAAACTTTTTATAATATATATGAGAGAATAAACAATGAATTTAGGTTTACGTTCATGCTTCATGCAATGTTGTTATATTAATATGCTTAGAAATTTCTATTTTAAAGTTGAATATGTTGTTTTTAAATAGATTTTCAATTTTTTGATGGCATGTACTTTCTTTTTTTTTTTTTTTTGAGAAAATGTTCGGGATTGTATTACTGAAAAATTAGAGTACAAGAGTATA
>MNCI01021389.1:416724-439709 GCA_015680685.1 Gnetum montanum
GGGTCAGTGTTTGATTTTTGGTTTTGGGAGTGATTTTGTCAAATTTTGGGATTCTTCCCTACCATGGGGGGGCCATTCCTGATGGCCCACCATTTTTGTAATCTCTTGTACTATAATTTGCATTTCTCAGTAATATAATCCCAAGTACTTTCTCAAAAAAAAAGTAGAAAGGACATTATTAGCCCCTAGCAAGGTTGGTGGAGGAAAAAGTCCCATCATGATGAAGAGCCTATCTACTATAGCATTACAAAAACCTTCCTACAACTATTTGTTCAGGTTTGGCATATCCACTACACGCAACCTCCAACAATGCAAGGATGAGGCTGGAATGTCGACCAGCCCTCTTCTTTCTAAGTGCAACAAGCAAAAAATTTGGGAGAATTGGCCCTTCAACCCAACTACATACACCTAAGAAAGGCAAAATGAATCCCCTATAACTTCTAAGCTTTACCTAAATGCAAAAGATAGCAATCGACCAACTTGGCAACTACTTGCCACAGCAAGGAAAGATGAGATTTGGGAATTTGACCAATAGAATTCTATGGCACAAACCCCTAAGAGAACAACTCTGCATCTTGCAGCCCATGGCTAGATGGGAGAATGAGCTCGCCCTTGTTGGGAATGGAAAGATATTCAAAAATGTCTTCTTCTATTGAGGTGATGCACACTCACCTAAATGTCGTTTCATCCTCCTTCCATCTCCAAAAGAATTGCACAAACTGTAAATCTAGATCCCTCTTTAACAACAACAAAAGTTCCTCCCGCCCAATCAATATAACAAGTCTCCATAACTCTTCATTTTCTAGATATTGCCCACATTCTGACTCATAAGTTGGTGTTACCCCCATGGCATTAATTGCCTCTTTCCATAGATTCCCGGCCGAGTTACTAACTAACATGGTAGGAGGGACCGGTGCATGTCAAAAGATGGATGCATTATTAGTCTTCTAGATCAACTAGACCAAAGTTGCAGCTATGGAGTCACTAATGAGAGGTGGATACAAACCAAGGTTGCTAGCACACCAAACCTGAGTGCTAAAAAGACACAAAAAGAGCATGTGCTCTTGGATTTCAATGGTCTGCTTTAGAAGAGGGGCCAATAATCGTCAATATCAATGCCATGGTTGCAGAGGAAGACACTTGTAGGAACTATGTGGTGCCTAAGGAGCCAGAGAAAAACTTTAATCTTTTTAGGCACTCTACCCTTCCAAATGATGTGGCAGCCATGCACCAGTGTATACTTTGCCTGCATAATTTCTTTGGGGGTAGCTTGGCCAAGAGGGGAGAACTGCAAAATAAGCCAATACTGCACACAAAGATCACACCATACAATGGAGTTAGGAGGATTTAACATCCAAGGCACATACTTCCACCTAACAATACTGATCCAAAGGGCATCATCTTCATCATTAATCCTCCTAATCAGATTATGAGAGCCAAGCAGAATGCAATACTCAAAGGTTTGAATAGCCAATCCCCCTGCATTCCTAGGCTGTGCAACTTTCTCCCAACCCACCAAGTGAAATTTCAGAGCCCCTTTCCCACCAAACCATATAAAAGTCCTAATACTTTGATTGACTTTGTTGATAACTTGCTGCTGCAGATAATCAGCTGAGGCAATATATCAGAAGAGAGCAAAAAGAATCAACAAACATTGTCTGCCACCCAGACCATTCCAAAGCTTTTTTCGGTGCCCCAACTAGTTTGGTCCCCTACAGGCACACAATATCAACTTCACACAGGAATCCAACAGAGCCTTCAATATAATTGGGGATAATCCGTTAGATGCCATTAATCTGATGTTACAATGGGGACAAGTGAGGAATGAAGTTAATTGCTCTGGGATTGTTCTGATTCTGAAAGTTGATCATCCCCATGGAGCCAACTCATTTTTGCCTAATTGGGGTATGCAACACCCTCCTCCACCTATTTACCAAGATTTTGGTTGCTAGATTGCAGCCTCTTATACCAGTATTAGTTGGGTCTCAACAAACAGGATTCACCAAAGGTAGATCTATACAAGACCAAATCCTTTTATTTCAAGAAATTATGCATTCGCTGAAGCAGAACTTCCCAGGTATGTGTCTCAAACTTGACGTTGCCAAGACTTATTATACTGTATCTTGGACGGAATTGAGAGATATCATGCTTAGAAAAGGTATACATCAAAATTTGTAGAACTCTGCATTCAAATTCAGAAATTAGGTGCATATTCTTTTGAAATAAATGGGAACCATTGGGGGTTTTCCTCCCCTCAAAGGGGTTAAGGCAAAGAGATGCATTATCACCGTCTCTCTTTATTATTGTTATGGATACTATGAATATGTACTACAAATCAAAAGGAGCTAGTGGGCTCAAGGTGGGGGAGGTTACATGTATTGTCAAGCATTATGCAGATGATACAATTTTATTCACCCGAGAGGTTGTCCCTCAAGCGGATGCAATTGTGCAGGCTTTGAGTAAAATGTCTCAAGAGATTGGTTTGATTGTTAATTATGGGAAGTCTGCAATTCATTTTGTTTGCACAAATATTCAAGTAAGAAGCTTTATTTGCCGTAACCTTGGTATTTTGCAAAGCACAACTTGGGAATTCCCATTTTTAATTGGCATAGGAAAGAAACTTGGACCTAGCTCATCCAAAAACTTCAAATAAGAACCCAACATTGGATTAATCATTTCCTTACAAGGAAAGGAAGAATTCTTTTGGCGGCATCTATTTTATCAACCATTACTAGGTATACTATCTCTATGGCTATGCCTCCGCAAGGGGTGATTGAGAGGGTGGACCAAATCATCCCCAACTTTGTTTGGTCGAGGGGCAAAGGAGGACACCATATGCACCTCATCTCATGGGAGAAAGTGACATGACCAAAAAATGTAGTTGGCCTTGGCATTGTCAAATTTCATGATGTTGTCTTAATGGGATATCAAAATCTCATTAATCAGATTTTAAACACTGAGTCTGGCAAACCATGGGTTGCAATTATGCAGCACAAGTACATGCTATGGGAAGTGGTCCCTCAAGATTCTTGGATATGGCATGGAATTTGTGCCACTGTTTAGATGTTGCAGCAATTAGGAATATTGAGCACCCCACCGCATCAATTATTGCACACCAAATTTCCAATTGTCCCTAGCTGGTGGCAAATTTGGCAAGGCCGCCTGCCAGAAAAAATTAAATGTTTTTTATGACTTGTGGTGCAAGGCGTCTTGCCAGTGCACATGTTGCTTCAGGTGTGGGGTTTGCAGGTTCCTGCCACCTACCCGCTCTACAGCATGGTAGATGAGACAATTGACCATCTCGCATACCGATGCTCAATCACGCGTGAGGCCTGGGCAGCTGCGGCCATGGGGCAATGCCTACACAGTGATTGTCTTGGCAATGCCATTCTCTAGGTCATGTGGAAGGCCCAAAATGCCCTCGTTTTTCAGAATGTGCTGATCCCGTCTTTGGTCTACAATGTTCAAAGGGTCCCACAACTATGGCAGGAGGCTCCAATCACCATGGGTCATACATCCACCTTTGAGCCAGATTGCTAGAAGTTCTGAAATAATCAATAGCCATGGGTGTTGGTGCAGAGAGTGGGATGGGATGACATTCTCCCTCAGCTAGTGGAAGACCCTAATCTTCTTGATGTGTCTTTCTTTTCACACTAGCAAGGAGATGCCACTACCTTCCGCAAGGTGCGCATTAGGTTGACAGAGCATGACATTGCAAAATATCTTGGGATAACACTTGGGGGAGAAATGGATCTTCCAATAGGGCATGGGTTACAAGACATTGAAGGCTTCTTCTAGGGCGTTGTGCCAAAAACGGGTAGTGGCTAGGTTTCAAAATCTGCCTTGTCGGCCTTATGGCAAGACATGGCTGAACTTGTTGAGCATGATTTTGTTCAATTTGGGAACGCCTGAAAGCTCCAGGGTTCTCATTTCTCTCTCATGCGTTGTTTACAAATGGGCTGCCTTATTAATTTACCAAAATTTATTTTGGTCTTTCTTCGGAAGGGCAAGCAGGGGTGTCATTCTAGCCTAATTTTTGCCTTGTGGAATGTGGCCAAACCCAAAGAAACAATGTCGTCCTGCGTCTATTTTGTTGGACGGTATTATTCACAACATCGCCCTTCCCTAGAAGGTCAATCTTCCTCCTCTGTTTTGTAGGGGCCGAGGGATAGGGACCCTAGCTAGTTGTTGGCTAGGGTTGGTGCTCTAGACCATGGATCTATTACAAAGCCATTGCAGCAAGAGCAATTTTGGCTCCTTGAAGCCCAGATATGTCAGGAGCTTCAAACCCAATATGAAGCAAATCTACAGTGTGCTATTCAGGAGGCATGCAACTAGGAGTAGATTTGATGGACAACTAAGATTTTGAAGCAAGAGGAGGTGACCAGGGTTTAGCTTCAAGAGGTGAAGTGACAGGCTCACGAAGCTACAATGCAAGAGCAGTGTCTGCAGGAGCTACAGGAAGCTTTTCGCCGTTGCACGCTGGAGGAAGAACTACGGACATAGATCCAAGAGGAGCTGTATCATGAGGCTCTTGAGAGAGTGCAGAGGGAAAAGGCGGCTACGGCCTTGAGAGCCAAAGTGGCTTGGGAGGAGGAGTAGTTGATGAAACAGCAACTGAATGTCCATTCTACGAGTATATGCAGGTGGTTTTGTTGTGGGCACTATCCATATGAAGTGATGGAGATTGGTTGTCATATCTCTTGGCCTAACCTCAAAAGACATATCCAAGGGGTTTCAACAAGATTTCATTCAGACAAAGTTGGGTCTGCAAAGGATCAAAAGCAACAAGAACAGAGGTACAAAGAGTTTCAGGAAGTGGTCAGCTTCATTGCTACTAAAAAGTTTAGGGAGGTCTTGGACTCCCTGCACAAGTGGGAATAGGCTAATTGCCTCTGCTACACACAGTTAGCCACATGACTAGTTTCATAAAAATGGAACATGGATGCTCTATTAGGGTTATGGGTTTTTTGTCTTTTGGATTTGAATGTATCAATTGACAAAGCCCAGGGAGGGGCCAATTTTTGTGGGTAGTGCTGGTGGAAAGTAACTGTCAAAGTCTAGTTTTTTTTCCTTTTGTTGTGTGTTGTTTCTATGGGTTTTTCCTCCCCCATCTCAAGGAGGGAGTACCCCCCGTATCTGTGGTGTTAATTCCCTATTTTGTTTGCCTTTTTGGTTTTTCTTATTAATACAATCCCTATTTTGTTTGCCTGTTTGGTTTTTCTTATTAATACAATTACCTGATCATTTTGCAAAAAAAATATTATTATTCTTAAAATTTTTAAATATTAATTTACTTAAATAGTTTAATTTAGAATGTTGACATGGACTTATAATTATAAGGTACATCTTCAAAGGCATATGGTCTTCAGCCAATGAGAGCATAGTAAGTCTATTGCTTTGTATATAACAAGCTATGAGTTCAAGTTATTCTTGAGACATTGTTATGTTCTGTTCAAGTTCTACCAAAGTCTTGTATTGTTTGTATAGACAGGAAGTACATATAGTCAAAGTTTATGTTCCAAAAACCCCAAAAGACAATTTCATGTCTACATATTAATCATGATATATATGACAGAATAACATAGAATATAAAGTATTCAAGACACGCACAAGAATTGAGCACTACATAACTTAATTGAAAGCTTAATTAAAAAATGATGTTCTTCTATGCCTAAAAATATGATGAAAATTAACGTACCTCTCCAACAAATGCTCCAACATGCAAGTTATCCTTAAATGCAACATTTGGAACATGTACAATCAAATGCCGAGAGAACTTTTCTATACAAAATAACATAAAGACAAATCAATTAAAGAATTGAATAACAAAATAATAATAGTTTATAAAATTCTGTCAATATCTTCTTCAAGGATTTATTAAACTGCCAATACTAAAGTTCCATGTTTTTCATGTATATAAAGCAATCATTTAAGTAATAAGCTACACCAAATGCAAAGAGATACTTTCAAGCATTCTTAGAAAACACAACATATACCAAGTATGAACAAGTTGTACATTATGCAATGGCATTTAAAACCACTTGATTTTCATCATTGTTGAAGATACCAAAGAGGAAGAAGTTTAAATGACCAAATATATGGAAACTTGGAAGCGAGGAACCTCATTACTTTTTGAGATATTAATTATATCTACCTTTAGGGAGAGATGGTTGGAGAGGGAGTGGGAGTGGGAGCAAGAGCTAAGGCTAGGGCCGAGATTGTGGTGAGTAGAGGAGCAAGCAACGGCGTGGTCAAGGGAGCAAAAGGTAAGGCAAGGGTAGGATGCATAGACAGCTCGATCTGGACCAAGGGAGGAGGCTTGATGGCGAGGACTTCTGGTGGTTAGGGATGGTGTCTAAGTGCAAGAGGCATCAAGGCCTGTTCCAGGCAAGAGGGAAGTATGAGGCTCCAAATGCGTGGGCCCCTTGTGAATGGGGTGAAAATGATGGAACTAAGTCTCATTGGGAAATTTGTATCTAGTGGGGTGAGGCCCAAGCTAGACTTGATGAAGAAGTGAGCGCAAAACACATGGGGCCTAATGGATGTTGGGGTCTACTATCTATCGAAGGACTTATTGCTTTTTATCTTTCAGTCTGCCAAGGCACAGGATTGGGTCTTGGTAGAGGGACCCTAGTTTTATGGTGCTCGTGGCCTTGCTCTGACTTTGTGAAGGCCAAGAGCACACAAAGAAGAAGATATGTTTGCCAAGGTACCAATGTGGATTAGGGCTTTGGGTATCCCATGGGAAATGTGGACACAAGACTTTCTAGAAACCCTGGGGGGTTTCTTTGGAGATTTTATATACTTTAACCACTTTACAAGCTCAATGAAGCGGATGGGATTTGTGTGTTTCTATGTCTAGCAGCCGCTATCATCAAAGGAATTAGTGAATGAAGTTATCTTGGACCTTCCCTCTGGTGAGGAAAAGATCTGAATCAAGTATGAAAACATCAGGGAACCCATGCCAAAATTGAATAAGGTGATGGGCTGCTCCATTTGCGGAAAAAAAGGACACATGGATGAAGATTGCAAAGTCCAGCCCAAGATCAGACAATAAGAAAAACAAAGAGAAGAAGCAAGAAGGTTTCGAATTGCAACGACCTCTCATGCTAGAGTCCAAGGAGTTACAGGATAAGGGGGAGATGAGTGGGGAATCACCCACACAAAGCCCTCGCAAATCCAAATCTAAACCAACAACTAAGTCATGAAAGCAAAGTGAAGAGTTCCCACCTTTGGGGAGTTGGTTTCCATTGCCATGGGGCAAGCTAGGCATCCTAGTACACTGGTGGCTAGGAGGAAACAGACACAACTTGAAACTGACTTAGGTTATCAGAAGACCTTGAAGGAGGTCTATCACAAACAATCGTCGAGGCAACCATGAAGATACTATCTTGGAATTGCAAGGGCCAATGTACGCCCTACAAACAAAATACCCTAAAAGAGATTGTATGAAGTGAAGGTTGTGACGCAGTATGCTTGCAAGAAACGAAGCTGCAATAGTCGGAATCCAAATTCTTGCAGTGGGATGGCTCGAACTCGTAGGTGGTCCCATGCAAGGACCGGGCTGAAGGGCTGGCCATCCTATCCAACTTTCAATTGATGTTGATTGATGAATCCTGCTAGAGCCAAATGGTCCATGTTGTTCAGGAGAACATCTAGCTAACAAATGTTTATGGTGCCCAGAATTGGGAGATTCGATTACAGGAACTGAGGCGTGTAGCGCAAGTGGTCTCTGATCAGGAAAGATGGATTCTAATCAGAAACTTCAATCAATGATTATACCTGTGGGAGAAGACTGGGGCAGACAATGTTGATCCCCTGGGAGGCCAAGAATCTATGGTGTTCCTTCGAGAACATGACTTTGTGGACATGGATGTCAAGAGATGTAAATTTATGCAGAGTAACAAGAAAAGGGGCAAAGATCAGGTTCAGTCACAGATTGACCATGTCTAGGTAAGTACAAGGTTGGTTCTTGGGTTCAATGTCCAGGTGTCAAGGAAGGAGTGGCAAGCCTTGGACCACCGGTCGATTATTTGCCACATCCACAGTAACCAAGGAATGGCTCCTAGGCCCATTCATTTCGAACGCACATGGCTGTCCAAGTCGTGGTTGAGACTGATAGTGAAGGACATTTGACAAGAATATTTGTAGCACCAAGAACCCAAAGAGTTCCTGAAGCTGGGGCTGCAACTACTCAAACAAAAGATAAGGGCCAAAGCTTTAGAGGATAAATATAGCTTTAGGGCCTACTAGACCCAATTACAAAGGCAACTTGGAGACATCCAAACAAGACAGGGAAACGGGATTGATCTGGTGGTGGAGGAGCATGCGCTACTGGGGGAGCTACAGGATTTGGTGCTAGAGGAGGAGAATTACTAAAGACAAATGGCCAGAATTACCTAGCTTTGGGAGGGAGACAAAAACACGCATTTTTTCTTTGCATTTGCCAAGGGGAGAGAACAAGTTAAAAAAAACTACAACTGCCGCATGAGGGGCTGTTCTGGGGGGGATGGAAAGAAGGTTGCGGAGATGGTGCAGAAGTACTGGGCAAGTATTTGGAGTAGGAAAGCAACTAGGCTACTATCGATCCCGATCCAAAGGGTCATTGGTGACATTGAGAACCAAGCACTGATATGGCCTTTCATGATGCAAGAATTGGAAACAACAATGGCGACAATGAGAGCAAATAAGGCACCTAGGCCTAATGGATAGCCCATAGAATTCTTTAGAGAGTTTGTGGACATTTTTGGTGAGAATCTACTGGACACATTCAACAGTATGTTGCAATGGCAACAAGTTCATAGGGAGATAAATTGTTCATAGATTGTGCTCATCCCGAAGGTACCAAACCCAACCTCACCATCACATTTTCAGTTCATTGGGGTATGTAATACACTTCTTCAACTTTTCACTAAGATGCTTGTTCAACAACGTGCCCCTTTAATGCCTAATCTGGTGGGAGAGAATCAAACAGGTTTTGTGTAGGGTCACTTTCTGCAAGATCAAGTGATTCTCTTGTAGGAGATTCTGCACTCATTACAACGAACTAGTTTCCTTGGAATGTGTGTTAAATTAGATATAACAAAGGCATATGACACTGTGAGTTGGGTGGCCCTACAAGAAATCATGTTACAAAAAGGTTTCACACCCAAATTCTTTAATCTCTACCTCCAACTGCAAATGTCAGGAAGATACTCCTTCAACATTGAAGGCTGGTTATGGGGGTTTGAGGCCCTGAGAAGGCGGCTTCAACAAGGGAATCTGCTCTCCCCATTGCTATTCATCATGGTAATGGACACTTTGCAAAGCTACTGTAAGTTGGAGGGGATGGGAAGGTTGGAGGTGGCTAGGGTGCACTGCCTTGCAGAGCATTACGCAAATGACACCATCCTTTTCTCGCGTGCCGCAGTTCCCCAAGCACTGGTGCTTAAAAGGGCCATGGAACAAATGGCGCAAGAGCTTGGACTTGAAATTAACAAAGATAAGTTAGTAATCCATCTAGTTAACACAATAGAGTGGGTGAAAGGATAGATCTCTCAAGCTTTGGGTATCTTGTCTTGGATTATTCAAGATTCCTATTTAGGGATGCCAATTTTCAAGTGGAACTAACGACAAACGTGGACAGCTCTAATGCAAAAGAGAATAGAACACTAGGCTAATCAGTTTTTGTCCAAAAAAGGAAAGATTTTATTAGCCTCAACAATCCTTATGGTAATGGCGAGATTCAGCGAATCCATGGCTTCTCCCCTACAGGAGTAATACAAAAGATAGACCAAATAGTGTGGCCTTTTGTCTAGTCTGGGGGTAAGGGAGGGGACAAACTTCACCTGGTGTGCTAGACGAGTACAGTGAAACCAAGGAACGCTGGTGGGATCGGTTTACTAACCTTCAAAGATGAGACTATGCTCGGAATGCAAAGGCTTGTGAATAGGTTGATGGCAGAAGGGGTTAGACAAGCACAGTCGATTCGAATTGTGAGGCAAAAATATTAAATGTGGGTGGCAAACCCAAGAGGGTCGTGGCTATGGATGGCTCTTTGCAAGCATGCTAACGAGATGCAAGACAAAGCCCTTCTAGCCAAGCCTCCCAAAGAGATCATCAATACCAAGTATCCACAAGTTGCTAGATGGCAGTCTATATGGAACGGGAGATTGCTCAAGAAGCTGAAAGTTTTTGCGTGGCTTATCGCACATAGGGCACTGCCGATTAGGGGGTTTCTAAGGGAGTGGGGGATAAATATTGATTCCAACTGCCCAATGTGTGCGGCAAAAGCGAAAACCATTAATCACTTTGTTTACCATTGTTCCTATATAGAAGCCACTTAGCAGGTAGCTAGGCTAGTGCTACCAATCCAACCAAACAGAGATTCTAAGGAGACCACAGTATTATGGATCATGTGGAAGTACAGAAATAACTTGGTTTTCCAAGCACAACGGCTCTAACCGCCAAATTCTACTACTACTGCTAGGGTACGATTATGGGAAGAATCGTCAATGAGCATGGGATAGGCAAGATATCATGAGCCAACGGTGAGCAAGTTTCAAGGAAGCGTAGAACTATGGTTGTTGATAAACAAGATGGGGTGCGTTGATCTGCTATCGCGAATTGAAGGGGTGTAGGACCTAATGGATGGCTCCTTATTTTGGTAACTAGAAGGGAGAGGCAACTATGTTCAAGGGAAGGAGGATTCTTCTGACGGAGTCAACATTGGCAGCAGTGATGGGGGTGCCAGCTACAAGGGAGATTATCCCTCCAGTGGTGCATAGCTACAAGCACATCAAAGAGTTTTTTTAGGGAGGGATCCCAAAGACAGCAACCAGGCATGTGCCTAAGTTGGCCTTGCCATCAATTTGGCAGGCTGCATTGGTGTTGATTGAAAGATTTGTGGTGTAGTCAAGAAGCTCAACCAAGCTGTTGGGTGTTCACTTTGCCTTTTTATGATGCTTGAAACATGGGATGTTGGTGAAGATGCCACATTTCTTTCTTGAATTGCTGAGGCATAAACAGCCGGGTAGACATCCTGGCCTTATCCTTGCTTTATGGCGGTCAGGGACAATGGTGCTCCTGCAAGAGCCGAGATCGGAGCCCCTGATTGTTTATTCATGGCAACATGTCTAGTACACTACAAAGGGGAAGACGTCAAAGGTAATGGAGAATCGATAGGCAAACTAGGGTTTGGGGGAGGTTGTCAGCACCTTGCAAGAGGTGCAGAGGAAAGGGAAGGAGGCTACATCAATGACACAACCTAAGATCAAGGCCTTGGCCTAGAGAGCCAGTAGGGAGGCAGCCACACAGGCACGAGAGGAGGAACAGGCATATTGGAAGGCCCAGTGGATGGCACAGGAGGCTAACTTGCAACAGGCAGTGGATCTAGCCACACATTAGAGGGCCAAGCTGCACATGGTCAAACTATGGCAAGAGGAGATGAATAAGCAAATAATGAGAGACGAGTTGCAACTCCATATCCAAGCAGAGCTAGAACAAGAAGCCCTACAGCAGGCAAAAGAAAAACTACGACAGCAAACTGAGGATCAAGAGAGTGAGTGGATTACCGAAAGCGACAACCTAGGAGTCTTCAGGTGGGAATCGCATCAATAGATTAGTGTCTCCTCATTTTTGCGTAATGGATGACACAAGGGGGGGTGGTATATCGTTTGCATTGACTGTTTATGGCAGTGCGGTTTTGGTTTGCCAAGCTAGATTAGTGGGTCTAAGCCATGGAGTTGGGGATGTGGCATTAGCTCCTGAGGCATGGATAATAGGTGTCTATTTTGGGGGGCTGGGCCAGCCCATTTTGGCCATGTTGGGGATTTTGTTTCAGGGTGGGGTGGGGCTTTTGGGGGATGTGGCTGGCCTCATTGCTAGCGCCCTTCTATCTTAGTTTGGCCTATGTAGCCGACGCATGTTTGGTTTGTGCCTAACGGGTGTGGTGATCTCAATTGTACATAAATTTTTTTTTCTTTGATAAATCCCGAACTTTACTCAAAAAATTATATGTACCTTCAGGTATGCTTTTCAAACATGGTTGAACTAAAGCCACATAGCCATGTGGATTTCAAACACTTTGGTGACAACAATCACAAGCAGCAAGTTTTCTATTATGTGCAGAAGAAATAAACTCCACTTTCAAGTAGTTTTTTTGTTTTTTATCTTTCTTTTTTGGTTTTAAAAAATAAAAGCATATCTCTTTACTAGTATTATGGCATTTTCCGATAATACTTGAACAAAACAAATTGATCATGAATTAAGGACAGACTTTTTGACTTACTTTGGTCGATTAGTTATCACCATCACGTTATTATTTGCTTTCACCAACAAGGACTATCATTGTTGTTTAACACTTAATGATATTCCTTTTAAAACTGATTTTGTTATAGTGAAAACATCAATAATTTTAAAATCATTGTTGAAACCTTCTAACGGTGCTAATTTCTATGACAGACAGATATGAACTTCATTGGATGTCAAAATCTCTACTGTAAATCAGTTAGATTTAAATCAAAATCCTGATGTCTATGCAAGCATGACTTACGTATATGTAGGATTAAATGTTAATATGCCCACACACCTGGTGTTGAGGAGTCAAGCTCAACAATCCAATCATGTTCCAAGTGTATTCCATATATATCAAGAAAAGCATCACAAACCACGGATAATAACAAATCAACCATTGTAGAACCATTTGCCTCTGCATTTAGTAAGCGATTAAATTCCAGATCAAAATACAAGTGGCAAGGATGACCCTGTATTATTGAATATAAGATTGTATTAAAAATAGAAAGATAAGATCTTTTAAAATAACCAGATGACAATACGTGTATGAAATCAGTGTTAAAAACTTTTAAAATATGAATACAGTCACTTCTAAACAGTTGCAATAAATTCCAATAATTATGTTACATGCAATAAATTTAGCCAATCCCATTTTGTTGGGACAAGGCTAGGGTGATGATGATGATGATGTTACATGCAATAAATTGATTCAAGAGATAAGCTTCCTAAAATATCAGAAAATGCTATATGAATTTTTCATGGGGAATACAAAAAATACCGAGTTAATCCTGCATTTCTGTATCTTAAAAATAAATACGGTTAGCAGGGAACCAGAGCATCCACAGCTAAAAATTTCATTTCAAATTAAATATAACTACAATAATTTAACTTTCATAAAAAAAACTTCATAATCTTTTCCCTTTCAATTCCAACAAAAAATTTTAAAATTGAACCAGAGAGGTAAATGAATTAGAAACTATAATTCACAAAATTATAATTTAAAATTATATAAACTATTTAACTAATTTAATGAGGGAAGCAACCAGAAGTCATGAAGAAATCAAAACAAACTTGGCATTTGGGAGTAACATAGTGTTGAATTGTTTACGTGGCAACAAATATTATCCCCACCAAGATCATTAATACAAACATAATAACATTTCCATAGGTTTTACATAGTGACTTTATCCATTATATGTACAAATGAATTTGGGTTGTTCTGTTTCATCAGAACTGTTGTTTTCATTCTTCTAACAGATTCCTTTCATTCTTCCATGCTTCCATGAACTTTATCATTGTTACATTTTCTATATAATCTTATGTGATCTTTCCATAGTTCCTATTACTCTTTTCTTTGGTTCTCCTCCTAAGAACTCTACAACTTGACTCCGATTCTCCATTCCTCCTCTTGAAGAAACTCTCATGCTCTCTCAACTCTTCCAGTATGGAGCATGCCACTTCTTATGGTAGTCTTGTACAATAAGAATGAATATATGGTCTATTAGTATGGTTTGGTTTCAAAGTCTTCATCTACCAACGTCTTGGTTAGAAGTTCTTTATCTTGGACTTTTCTCCATTGCATGGTTTCATCCTTGGTTGCAAATTCAGTTTTGTCTTCCATGTTCCTTTACAGAATGACTTATGTTCATTCGTTCTTCTAATGGATGGTTGTTTCATCATCCATATAACTAACAGGAAAATGTTGCCGTCATACTAGTCATTAGATATGATTGCCAAAAGATATTGGATAAGTTTTCGTGATAGTGAGATGAAGGAGAAGGGTACATCAAGTGTCTAATTATGGCACCACTAGCTATGGATATTGGTAAAAAAATGAATACAAAATTATAACATGAAGAAGCTCACCTTACACATTTTTTTCATCATGCTCACTAGAAGTAAAAATACTAGATACGTTACATTAGGACCAATTAAGAAATTAAAATCTATCCCCCATGGGATTGGGGCTACAAGATATCGAGTGTTTCTTTGTTGGCTCAATTCCTACGACTGCGAGTGGCCAAGTTCCTAAGTTGGCACTACCAACCATCTAGCAAGAGGCGGCAAAGTTGGTAGACAGGTTTTTTATTCAATCAAGCAATGTCTAGAAGCTCTAGGGGGTCCACTTCACCTTCTTACGTTGCATGCAGGTAGCTGGGTGGGTCAACCTACCAGGTAGCTGGGTGGGTCAACCTACCAAAGTTTTTCCTTGCCTACCTCAACTAATGCAGACAACGACACGAATTGGGGCTGTAATTTTGCAACCATTTACAAGAACAAGTGCTCATTTTAGGAGGGTGCATCCTCTTTGTCTATTCCAATTGTGGCAAGGGGCACACTGAGCATGGAGGAAATGGAACCTGCACCCAGGGACAATGAATCCACAACTAAACAACAAGATCTTTTCAATCAATAATTGAAAGAAGCAGAGGAGACAATTACGAAGGAGCAAGAAGGAGGGGGGGTTTCCTCCCCCTCTATTTCTTTTGGTTGTAATATATTTCCAGACATTTAATCAAAAAAAAACTTAAATCTATTAAATTATCATCTTTAAAAGGTCAAGCATTTCTTCACTTGTAATTTGTAGTACCCCACATTTGTGTGTGTAGATGTGTCTAATGTTTCTTAGTAATATAAAGTCTTTGTTTGGGTGACATAAGCAAGATTACTATTTATTTCTAATTTTTGTCTAATTATTTATCATGTTTAAGTTTTAAAAATATTTTTTTAATGAATGAGCATTGCAAACTCCAGCATTATTTTACAATAATAAAAGAAAATTAATGTAATATGGATCCATGGTTTATTTTAACATTTAGTTAGACTTTTTAAAATTATTGAATATTTAATTAATTAAAATAAGTCAAAATTCAAAGTTGTCAGATTGTGCTCAAACTTAGTGGACAAACTCAATTTACACCTAGAGGTATAGATCAACAATTAGTTTTTCAATTCAAGCCCTAAATTTTGAGATTTTAATGTTAAATGATTAAAAAGTAACTGGTAGGACCATATTTTCCTTGATTCAATTAAAGTATTAATTTCTAGCCTTGTAGATATGGCATGTTTGTGCTCGTTACAACTGATACATGTGTAAAATGTTGGATGGACAAAAAGTTTAGTATCAATGATTTTTACTAGATAAATTATAACAAATGTAGAAAATAGATAAATGGCCAAAAATAAATTAGAAACCCTCATTGCATATAAACTAAAAAATAACTTAAAACAAAACAAAAAGGTGGGGCCATAAGAAAAGTCAATGTGGGATGGTGATGTATGCTCTATGACATGCTTATGATGACAAATATTTTATTTATATGCAAATTGTCTACTTCCTATTAATGGCTGGAAATGGAACAAAGAAATCATTTAATAGGGGCCATGTGACTCTCTTGAGTGCTGTCAATCTCACATGTCCACTCCCTCATGAGAGCTTGCTTGTCCAACTCAAGTAGCAATGATGCCATGAATAAAAAAGGGACTTTTGAATAATGGGTTGTCTACTCTTTGCCCATTGTGTAAACTTTTGTGCACAAGTGTTTACACAAGCCTTAGGGTCTCTTCCATCCTATAAATAGAGGGGGCTTTGCTATCATTTTCACTTTTGCCTATGAAGGGGATACTATGCTAGTTTGAAAGGTGAGGAATTGAGGAGAGAAGAGTGGTTGTTCCTTGTTTGTTCTAAGCCATCTCTTGGACTATCTTGAGTGGTTTTGGGGGCTCTTGGGAGGTTGATTTTGCTGCTGTTGTTGGAGGTTTTTTTTTTTTTTTAATTGATTTTTGGGGAGTATTTGGCTGATCCAAGGGACTGTTTTCTCTGATTTTTGTGAAGATTTTGGCAGCTCCTTAGACTTGCAGCTTGAAGCTGATTTCTTGGGGCTCCTAGCTAAACAACAACCCAAGCTTGAGGTGTCCTCTCCGTCCTCAAATCAGCCAAATTTAACATTAGAGGTGTGTATTCCAAACCCTTGTTGTGCAGAAATTTTTAGTACGTGTTTAAAGTTGTATTGGCTGGAATAAGTGAGGATTATTCTATGAGGGCATGTGGGATTGTCTTGTGAGTTTGTGAGTCATACATGTGGTCTTTCATAAGTTTTGGATCTGATTTTTGGCATGCATGTTTTGAGCTTATGAGTTAGCATTTTCTTTGTGTCATGTGCACTTGGTATTTCATGCTTTTGTAATCATCTTTTTAAAGAAATGGCCCCAATCATTCTATCCAATGCTAGTGATCTCTTGTGCGAGCTATAAGGGCTTAGTTCTTAGACATGCTTGATAGTGTTAGCCCCCACTTTTTTATCCAACCCCAGCATTCTTCTTGTGTAGGCTACAAGATGTTGTAGGGTTGGAGAGACTTAGTGTATTACAGTTGGATGGCCAAAGGGTCCATTGAGTAGTCATTTAAAATTAAAAATAATCTATGCATATTGAGGATTTTTGGCGTCTTTTGTTAAGTGCACATGTTTTGTTTTGTTGATCATTTTTGGGTCAGCTTTGAGGGGTTTTTAATAGAGTTTTCATGTTCCAAATCATTGTTAAATAGTTCTTTATTCAAGCCTACATTTCTCTCAATGTGAAAAGATGAGAGGCTGAAAACTTTATTAATGAAGATTTCAAAGTTTGGAACAATGTTAGTCAATCATGGTGTTCAAGCTTAGTGCATATTAGATTTTATTGTTGTTTCTCCTTTCCATATTGCACATGAGCACATGGGATTTTGTTTGTTTTCTGCTCCATAAAATCAGAATTTTGATTATTTCAGAATTTTGATTATTTAACAATGCCTGGCCCTAGTATAGAGATTACCATTTTTTTGTTGTTATCCAGCATTTACTGTTTTTTAATTTCTTAGATAACGGTGAAAATGGAAATGACAACCATCACACATAAAATTTGCCTCTGTTTCTCTTTTTTTTAGGGAATTTAGGGACTATCTATTCTCTGTTTTAGCCTAAAAAAGAAAAAAAAAGGACTGTTACTATCATTATTATTATTTTTACTTTTTAATGGCTGGTAATATATTTCCCAAGATTCTATCTCCCAATTATAGATATTGCAGAGCTTGAAAGATACCTTAGGCTGAGAGAAAAAAAACCAAAACAAAACTGTGTTAAATCCCAACTCCCATTGGGCCCTCCACCTCCCCTAAACACAGATTTGATTGCTAAAAATTCAAGTCCTACTTTCAGACCTTGTTTGCCCAATTTTGGATGCCTGAAAATGGAGGAAACATTGGCTAATTGTCCCATAAAAAACAAACCCTAACTATTGTAATTCTCTCCATTAGATGATGTAAGCTAGTTCTTTATGGCATTTAAAATATAATTGAGATGCATAGTTGCCTCTTTCATTTGTATAATAGCAATATTGCATCTTGGAAGCCTAGAAGTCTCCTTGGAGTAAGTCTTTCATTAGATGAATGTTTTCTACATTTTATCATAGTTAGATTTTCCTTTCATGCAGAGTAAATATTGTTTATTTATTTTTGCTTCAATATGCTAACCCCATTTATTTATCAGTAATTATATTCTTTTATTGGCGCAAAGAAAAGAAAGAAAATATTTGGGAACATTTATGTTTATTTGCTTTCCATAAAATTAAGTCACATGAATTATGATTAGAAGCCCTTTGGGCCCTAGGATAAAAAATTCACCTAAACTCACAATTAGTAATTAGGTGGATGATGCATTTGATTGGTGTGCATTGTGTGAAGCATGCAGTATTTTTGGGGATCATTAACTAATCATTTTAATAATAAGATATTCAACCCCATACCTTGAATGGATGGGTTGCATTGTTTGTTTATTTTGCATACACCATGCCCTAGATGTGGAGATGAACACCACTATCCAACCCTACCCATACATATGCTTACTTCGGCTTAACATCCTAAGCCATTGGACCCAAGGGGGTTGAGTTGCACAACACCCGAAGATTTTCAATAATGCAGATGTCATTTGTAAGTGTGTACCCACCTCACATACGATCCCCAATGACCTATCTTGGGGGTATATTGAGGTGTAGTCCAAAAATGATGATTGAGCCAAGCCTTGTTTATGTAGTTTAGAACCTGAAAATAACCCAACTCACAATCGGATGGTGACTGGATTCTTCGAGTTGGATGGCCCTCAATGTGGGAATGCAACGCCACATTACATGGGCAAAATTGTTGAAACCTATATATTTTTTATACCCCACCATTTTTTGAAGTCTATTATAGATTAAATGATCTTATATAGCAGAAACATAGTGGAGGACTAGCAATACATCCAACCATTGTTGGTGTTGCTTGTAAAATGAAACTTGAAACAACTAAGTCCCACGAATGTTTAATATTTTCTAGCTTCACAAGTGATAGAAAGTGTTCGCAACCACCCTAGACAATCTAATTGTTAAGGTATCATAATGCTGCTAAAGATAGGCAATATGCAATAGATGCATCAATCCATAGGATTATAAGAAGTGACAAGGTCTCATCTTATCAACAACTTGTTAAGTCTAATGAGGGAAGGAGGTACATAGGCCCTATAATCAACCCATCATTATGGGTCACATCATTATTAGTTGCTAACATAAGTATAATCCCATGTTTTAAGAGGACTGGAAAAAAAATTTATATTGATCTTTCAAAGATGGTTATTATGGGTCCTACATAATCTTTGGTTCTGCTGGTTATTTTCTCTCAGAAGTCTATTTAGCATTCAAGCATTCATCTATTATAATTAGGATACTAGTAATGCTTCAACTGTGCACAAGGTCTAGTTTAAAGATGAAGAAGAATCATGCACTAACGATTCCAATATTAAACTACAACTTAAAGGATTCTGTGTAGCTCAAGTGGTTACGTTTGTTGACTATAATTGCATCATGGGTTTACATCCCATAAGTGGCACTGTATATCTTCATAATGAAAGCCCAACATCTTATTGTTCACAATTTGTAAAGTAGTAAATGCTGAAAATAACTATTTACTCATTAAATTTCTCTTCATTAAAACCAAATCTGGTAGAAATTGAAAGTGTTAGTTTATTTTTTAAAAAGATGGAAGCACATCAGACGGAGGGGGAAGGAGCTCCATCCGGACGGCAAGGGGGATGCCGCATAATGCGCAAGGAAAGCCGAAGCATTCAAGGATTTCCAGCAGGTAGTAGCTTTTGTTGATACAAAACAGCACAAGGCTGTTTTGGATACCATTCATGGCCAAGCATGGGTTATTTGCTGCTGTACGTGGCTGCCATGCAATATATAGGTGGTGGTTTGGGCTTTGGGGTTTGTAGGTTCCTGGTGGTCCTGTCCTTCGTTGTCTTTTTGTGTTGGAACTTTGAATGGTGGGTTGGTGTTGGGGGGTCCACAGGGGTGACCCACCAATTTTGCTTTTTGCTGCAGGCAGATGGCAGGGGGGTTTTTTAGCTACTCCTGCCTTTTGGAATGTGGGGTTCTTTTCGGGGGGTTGAGGGTAGAGGCCTCCCCTCATTTTTGGGATTGTACAAATATCCTGTAATTTCCTTTTTACAATAAAGCTAACCCGAATATTTTCCAAAAAAAACAGAAAAATAAAAATAGATAACTTACTTCTTGAATGACTTCATAGTGATGGCGGTACCTAGCGTCCATCCTTTTGTATCTGCCAGATCAACCAATTTAAAAGAAAAGGAAGAAGTGAGTACATATAATAGTTGCTCAACACTAACACAGAAAAAAATTAATCATGCACATGATAAATTCTGATGCCTTAAAGGTTACACATGTTAGTTAAACCAATAGTGTACCTCTACCTGAAATCACTATATATTCAATTGCAGTCTCACTTATTGTATATAGTGTTAAAAATTAAAAATATCTCCTTTACCAGTGCTAGAACCATATTTCTGAAACTGTACTTTAAAAAAATAAGAACCTCATCCACAGTTCTTCATGTGTAGTTGCAAGGAATCTGCGCAGTGAGGTAATATGATCTTGATAGCAGAAGACATAAACATTAGTGTGGTTCTCTGCAAATTGCATTGCCTGGTCCTGCCGAGGAAATGTAACCCAAATTGCCCTTCTGTTCACATTGAAAACCAGGAATATAACATAAATTGATGTACTTTATGACTGATTAGATCAAAAAGGAACAACCAGTAATTGTTCTGCTGTTATTCATACATTTTTTGATCTTTTTCATTTGTCAAATCCTTCTGAATATTATGTAAAAGCTTCCACAAATGCGGTGATTTCCTTGATGGCTTTCCAGCAGGCGAGCCATAAAAAATTCCAGGAGAAATTTCCTTACCACTACCCTTTTTTTTCTGATTGGGAGGAGTTAAAAAGCTTTCAGACTTTGAAATCTGGGATAGCATAGAACATGTGGTGAATATGTATATAAAAGTCTTAGCATTCAGAAAGCCGACAATTGAATCATGTGTTTGTTCAGTTTATATTCTAATGAAATAAGGACATAGTAGTTTATGAGGTAATCATTACAAACAAGTCAATTAGCGTATAAATTTCAGTAGTTCACAAAGTAAAAGTTAGGTATGGCTATAAAGTGATTTCAAAGAACATTTCTAACAAATTGTACGGGTAGCAATCCTCTCATGGTACCAATGATCACAGGTAAGTAATCAACATCATTATCAGGATCATCTACTAGGATGATGTTGTCATGCTGTTTCTTCATGGAAAATTAACTAAATTTGCAGGATTGTCTATTTTGTGTGCTTCAAAAAAATTGCTCTTCATTCTCCGGATTAGTATCCCAATTAAGCCTTGAGGCGTAACCGTTGCTCAATCCCTCACCTATGATGCTGTGATGCTGTTGAAGACTTGAAATCAATAACAAATTCTGGTTGTAATGATGAAAAATAGGCGTACAAAAAAATGGCAGGCAGATATAAAAATGAACAAGAAAAAGTAAACCCCTTTTGATCATGCTTTCCATGTTGCTGATGCTTCCCGCCCTCCACCTAATGCTTCCATGTCTAGAATGCACTCCAAAGATATTTGAAGCAAACTCCCTTCCAGGATTGTAGAGAGCTCAAGCAGTGCTGTTTAACAGTCGCCATGCAAATGGCGTACTATGACAAGGTTTCATCACCAGGGTTCCCTTTTCCTATCCATCCAGAATAACTGTACTTTTTGGGGCTATTGCTACTGGGGCCATGTTGTGCCTTAGGAAGGACTAGTATGATTTGCAAAGATCTTAGGCCTGCCACTTTGATTATACAGCTTAGATTTGAATGTTAGTTTTTCAATTTTTCTGTGATATCGAATGCAGTCTATAGCTTTTCTTTATTTATCATCTTTCTCTACCATAAACTCAAAACCAGCAACAATCTAAAAAGTACATTCGTAGCATCTTCTTGCTGCAGAGCATAAAATAAGAAAATGATAATATATGCATCAAACAATATTAATGGGCCTTAAAAAAAGTAGATACATGGATGATCATCGTATAAAATCTCATAATGATTACGCTTGACTATGAAAAACTCATTAATGATACAAAGTTGCAAGAGAAATTCATAAATTATGCATAAGCACAAATGTTAAACAATTGTAGCTCTCATCCCAGAAGCAAATGTATTTTTTAAGATGGCAAAAAAAAAAAGGAAAAACTATAGATAAGTATAGATGTTATAAAAATGTATGTGATGGTGAGACTCATATCTTCATGTATTGCCTTCAATTGCTTGCATATGGAATAATATTTAGGCATATACAAAACAGCATTTTAAAATGTCAAAATCATTATAACATCTTGCAGAAGCTTCGAGATTGATAGGTGGGATAAAAGCACATTGCTAGAGTAATGGTTGGCAGTAAATTTTGGAAGGAGAATGTGATACATAGAATCAGAATTCACTACCTTAAGTCTTTGAAATCAGTAAGATAGAAAGTTGTAATCAAGCTGTTAATGGGTTGGTAATTGCTATCATAAGAGTAATTATATTCTTTTGTTCATTATTATGTAATTTGGACAGTTGTCATCATTATCCTAGCCTTATCCCAACTACATGGGGTTGGCTATATGAGTTCTTTTAAGCAATTGACTTCTATTAAGAACCAAATAAGCATTAATACCCAAATATTGGATGTCTTTCTTTATGCAAGCAAACCAAGTATGCTTTGGTCTACCTCTTTATGGGTTGCTCTCAACTTTAATAAAGCAACCTCTCCTAACAAGAGCATTCTCTAGTCTTCTTAACAAATGACCAACCCATCTAAGACAACTTTCCTTAATCTTCTCATCAATAGGAGCTACTACCAAACTTCCCTAAATAAGAGAATTGATTTGATATTTCCTAGTCACACCCAACATCTACCTAAAAATGTGCATCTCCGCCACATGCACATGTTGCACCTAATGTTTTATTATAAGCCAACATTCTGCACCATAGAGGATCGTAGGTCTAATAGCAATTTTGTAAACTTTACCATTTAAGCTAGCAATGATTCTTCTATCACAAAGCACATCACTATCTTCCTATCGTTTCCTCCATGTTGCTTCAATTATGTTTGTTACACCAATGTTGATCTCACCATCCACTTGAACTAGGAACCTCATGTATCTAAATCGTTTACACTAGAAAACTTTTTGGCTTTGAATTATAGTCTTTGTTTCTTCATTACTAGCTTTTCCACTAAAGGTGAACTCCATGTATTCCATTTTACTTGTACTAATCCTCAACCTTCTTCTTTTTTTTAAGAAAGTAGTCGAGATTATA